>CM054137.1:3199543-3377043 GCA_028751875.1 Rapana venosa | reverse complement strand
AATTTATACAGCATCAATGCAAACCTGATCAGAGTCATCAAACAGCTGTACAGCGAGGCCACCAGTGCAGTGTACTACAACAACAACATTGGAGAATGGTTTCGAACAACAGTTGGGGTAAGGCAGGGCTGTCTACTCTCACCCACTCTTTTCAACATCTTCCTTGAGAGAATCATGGCTGATGCACTGGAACATTATGAAGGATCAGTCAGCATTGGTGGCAGAACGATCACAAACCTCCGCTTCGCAGATGACATTGATGGAATAGCATGATCAGAAAAAGAGCTTGCCAGCCTAACAGAACACTTTAATAAGGCCTCCAAAACATACGGCATGGAAATCAGTGCAGAGAAGACCAAACTGATGACTAATAACACCAACGGCATTAGCACTGATATCAGGGTTAATGACCAGAAGCTGGAAACAGTTCAAAGCTTCAAGTACCTGGGAGCCATTGTATCAGACCAGGGATCCAAGCCAGAAGTAGTATGCAGGACTGCACAGACAATAACAGCTTTGTCAAAACTAAACACCATCTGGAGAGATAAAAATATCTCACTTATCTCCAAGATCAGACTTATGCGCTCCCTTGTCATATCCATATTTCCGTATGCCTGTGAATCATGGACCCTAACTGCAGATTTGGAGAGAAGAGTACAGGCGGTGGAGATGAGATGCTTTCGGAGACTCCTTGGCATCTCCTACAAAGACCACATAAGCAACGAAAGCGTGCATAACAGAATCTAGCAAACCATTGGACCCTATGAGAACCTTCTAACGATCGTGAAAAAGCGTAAACTTAAATGGTATGGGCATGTCACAAGATCCAAAGGACTTGCAAAGACAGTTTTACAAGGCACTGTCCAAGGAGGAAGAAGAGGCAGACCAAGGAAGAGCTGGGAGGATAACATCAGCGAATGGACAGGCCTATAACTCAACAAAACCCTGAGAAAGGCAGAACAGAGAGAGGAATGGAGGGAACTGGTTGTTGAGTCTTTGAGGGTGCCCCCACGGTCGTCAGACTACGGGACAGATAGATAGATAGAATCCTACAAGGCACAGTGAGGGGAGGAAGAAGAAGAGGCAGACAAAGGAAGAGATGGGAGGACAACATTTGAGAGTGGACAGACATGGAGCTGAGAGACACCCTGAGGGCGGCTGAGAGACGAGAGGACTGGAGAACAGTGGTTGACGAAGCTTCGAAGGCGCCCCAAAGGATTCGGAATCTGAGGGATGGGTGACAGTGATAATTACAGAATTTCTCTTGGTTGACGAAGTTGTGTATGAAAGTAGCAGATGGACTTGGAATATAGATTCACTGTTCCAGAATGATTGGGCAGGAAAAGGACAGTTCATATTGCTTTTGGGCATTTAAGCTGATTTTCTGACATTAGTGAGGTATGATGAATCAAAGGTTTTTGTCATTCTTTTCCCCTGCAGAAATGTCTGTGAGGGTGTTGAAAGGGCAGTGGTTTAGTAGTTAGTACCAGTCCAGGATGAATCGATGTGGTCTTATAACCGGCAGAATGATTCTGATGTTTCCTGAGTATTATCACCGCTGTGGGGAAGTGTGGGCATGTGCCAGTGAGCAGCAGAGCACGTGAAGGCATTTTTAGCCACTGCATTCTGTCCACTTTGCGTTATGCTTTCAGTTGGAGAGGAAAATATCCCCCAGCCATGCAAGTTTGGTCCAATCTTTGTCCTCTAACTTGAAAGGCTTGATTTGCCAGATTGTGTGTGTGTGTGTGTGTGTGTGTGTGTGTGTGTGTGTGTGTGTGTGTGTGTTTTACTTCATTTGTGGTTTTTTTTTATTACTATTTAAAAAAAAATAGGCATCAGTATCACAGTATAACCTTGAAGAATCTTCAGTCACACAGGGTATTCTGTCATATTGCCTTACATTGCTTTCTCTCTGTTCTGTTGGGTCTCAAGTAGCATTTATTTGTTATGCCGTTCAACTATTGTGATCAATGGAATGCATGCATGTATGCTAGACATCTTTCAGACTATTGCACAGTACGCATTTTAATCACAAAACTAATTATGTTCAGACACTGCTGTCAGGAGTACTCAAAATTTCATCATAAAGGGGAATTTGCCAGCTTTCTGTTTTTTTTTTGTTTTTTGTTTGTTTTTGGGGTGGGGTTTTTTTTGGCTGTCAGTATGCCAGCAGAATGTTCATGAAGCTTTGTAATCTTCTTCCCAATTTGTGATGAAATAAATTTTCCATTGTTAGAGTGTGATGTTCAAGCCTGCATGTCATCAAAATTCTGCTAACTGGTTGGCGTTTTTTTTAATTTTATCATCAGTCTTTTTTGTGTTTTGTTTTGTTTTTGGTACAGTAGATTTGTCTTCAGATTTAATGGCTTGAGTGATTTTTCTTATCATTAGAAATGTGAATTAGCCTTGCATGATTATGATCAGTTTCCTCTAACAACAGGTCAACAATCTTTCAAAAATACTGACAGTGCTTTGTGTGCATTGGTATGGCAGTAGTCTTGATAACCTGATAAAAGCATGCCTTTGTACTTCAGAAAGACAGTGTTATTCAGATGAAAATACTACAAATGGATGATTTGTCCTCAGGTGCTTATGTCACTTTTTATTCTTTAATGACTTTCTAAAAAAGAAATTTTGTGCTGCTTTTTTTAAATATAAAAATCGCACCACATGACCAGGACAAGTCACTATGAAAACAGGTCATGACATTCCCATGATGTTTTCAAGATGCTATGTCACAGGCAATTGAATAGGCCTGACCAGGAAGCTAATTACAATTAATGATTTGCTGATTTTATTTCTGTTTAGTTCAGATAATATCATGGCAAACAGCAATACAAAGACACAGTGTGTGTGTGTGTGTGTGTGTGTGTGTGTGTGTGTGTGTGTGTGCGTGCCACTTCCCTTGCCTGCATTATGTTAGGCTATAAATTCAAATTGACAAATTCTTTTTTTATTTCGAGGATAATGAATAAGCACCCATGTGCTTTTTTACATCCAGTCCCCGCCCTTAAGGATATATATGATAATAAAGTAAAATAAAGCCTATAACAATACACTTACACAGTATACGAAAAAAATATCTACACAAAAATCCCTACCAAAATCACCGAAGAGAGAGAGAGAAAACAAAAGTAGCAACAAGTAAGAAAGAAAGCAGAACAGAAAACACAGAAACAACCGAAAAAATAGCAAGAACCAAGAGCAAAACAAAAACGGCAACAACAACAAGGGGAGAGGGAACAACCGAATAGTCCCCCCTCAAAAAAACAACAGCAACCCCAAACCAAAACCAAAACAGAACCAAACAAAGCAAAACCTCCATAAAATAAAGGAGAACAGATATATATAGAGAGACAGAGATCTGTAGCACTGCCTGGTCTTACTTCCCCTGTGCTTGTCCCTCTGCAGGTTTTGTCTGTCCCTGGCCTCAGCCAACACATTCCCACTTCAGAGCAGCTCATTTCTTGAACAGGATGCATGCTGGGTATGCTTTTTTTGTAACCCACCAAATGCTGATAGGAATAACCGGATCTTTAATGTACATATCTGATATTCTGTGTGAACACATGCAGAACATCTTGCACACAAGCTAAAACCTGTTCCGCCTTTCGGAAGAGTAGGCCGTTGTGTCCCGATGAAACGGACGACAAAATTGACAAACCCCCATGCACACGAGGACTGGATGTTTAAAAAAAAAAAAGTACTCGAGTGCTTATGTCATTATCCTCAAAATTAAAGAGCTGATAGATAAATAAATAAATAGATGAATAAATAAATAGTTGAATAACATAAACAGATCCTGCCGAGAAGAAAGTGAATTTCATGTGAACTTCGCTTCTTCTTCTTCTTCTTCTTCTTCGAATGCGCAGACAGCAACTGGTCTGCTGTTTTTTGTCATATGAGCAAAAATGCCTTGTGCTGCCCTTGAGCCCCTGGCAAGTCAGGCCCAGCGCATCCAACTGCATGGAATAGAAGTGTTCTGTATATAAAGTATTTCTGGTGAAAAAAGGCAGGAGAATGGACCAAGAAGGCAGAAAATAGACAACAGGAAGAAAAGAAACAATCCAGAAAGAAAGAGAGGGATAGAAAGAAGGAATTCCTAGCACAGAATTTCCGAAGTATACTGTATACTGCATGTAAACTGAATTTGTGTTCGTAAAACAACACCCAGATACAAGTGAAGTTATTCAGAAACGGAATGAGAATAGTTGGAACAATCTCTGCTGGGTGTGGACTCTGTTGATAGTGAACTTGCATGCGAGAGAGGCAAATGGTAACAATGTCCCTCTCTCCAACCTTTTCACATTAGAGCAGAAGTCTGGGTTAAACACAAACATAGAAACCAAACAAACCCAGCAAAGCGCACTGATACCGAAAGGTTAAAGGCTGATTGAGAAATGCCAACATAGCCACAGCTGATCACTGCTCCATGTAGCAGTGTGGGTGTGGGTGAATGTCTGTGTGTGCGTGTGTGTGTGTGTGTGGGGGGGGGGGGGGGGGGGGGGGAGGGAGTGGGAGGACACTTATTTGCATAACCAAGGGCACTACACTGGGTTAGTTATCACACACACACACACACACACACATTTAGCTTTAAAGTGTGTAAGTGACACTTTAGGTTGAGTGCCTTCACTCCAAATGAATAGGCTGATAGAGCTGCTTAAGGAGGTGCAAAACATGGACAGGAATCAATAATAATCTTTTTCTTCTTCTTCTTCCAACGCTCAGGCAGCAACTATTGTAACTATTGTTGTGTGTCATATGAGCAAAAATATGCTGCAATGCCATTTTGTGCTTGACAAGTCAGGCCCAGTGCCTCTGATTTCAGCATGGGAGAGAATTGTTATCTTTTAAGTCTTTCTGGGAAAAAAGGCAGGAGAATGGACCAAAAAGACAGAAAATAGACAAGGAGGAGGTGACAGGAAGAAATGGAACAAGGCAGAAAGAAAGAGAGAGAGAGATAGAAAAGAGGAAATTCCTTGCAAATAATTTCCAGAAGGTGGGGATGCTATTCATACTGACAGGCCCCCAGCATCCCCAGGGGGAGGGGGGGGGGGGGGGGGGGCGTAGAATTAGGCCTTATATACGCCTTTATCCTTACAAGAGGACTACCACTTAAGAGAACGAACATCATGGAGAAAGGTCAGAGACACTTATCAACTGGAAGAGAGAGTGTTAAACAGACCTGTAATCAATAGCCACAATGCTTGTGTCACAACCATTCTAAAACGTGCACTAAACGTTTTCATTGCAAGAAGAGTAAGCACTTTGTTTTAGTCTACATGAAAAAACTCAATGCATTCATAAACAAACTCAGCAGAAACAGTATATGTCTGTGTGGTGAGAAAATCACTAATACTCATAATAATATTTGAATGCAAGAGTACAAAAGCTTTTTGTGAGAATAGTAATGATCTTCAAGTTTGGGTTAGGCTAAGCTTGCGTGCAGTATTGTCAGTGACACGCTCAGCATTCCGGATCTTGCCGAGTTCACGCGACGGAAATTCACGAAGCGAAATCAGCAGCCATGCATGCCAGCCGATTCCTTGTGCGATCATTGTCTCTCTTCAGCAAAGGAGGATCTGTCCGGCTTATTTCAACATCTCCCTCTGCAAACATGCCGCTGAAGGTAAGTTACTGTTCTACCGATCGTTATGCTGTGTTAGTGCTGTCGATCATCGTTTGGTCTGTTCTGACATCTTTAGCCTAGGCCTAGTGCCTAACAAGATTGTATTCTCTTCCAGTTGTCTGCTTCCCCGGTTGTGTAAGCCAAGGTCGACTGATGGTGGTAGCCTATTGCATGTGGCCAGCATGGGCTTGTACAAGTTGTAGTCTAGCATGCTGCTGTGGTAGGCCTAGGCCTATCTAAATTGGCAGATTTCTTTGGTGGTGAAGGTTGACTACATTTCCAGGCATTAGTTTACTTAAAGAAGACGTTTGGTTAAACCCTTTGTCTGAACTTCCCCCCCCCCCCCCCCCTATTTTTTTGGGTGTGGATTTTTAAAAAAAGATCTTTTTCAGCTTTGCCAGACCCAGGCTAGGATATAGTGTGTGTGTGTGTTGTTTGCAAGAACTAGCTAGGCCTAGAAGAGCAGAGGGATGAAGCTTGAACCAGTTGAAGGCAAAGGCTGTAGTCTGTTATTGCCTCTTGCAGGCGCCCATAGGCCGGACTGTAATTATGCGGGGCATACATGGCGGCAGGCTTTGGCCATGGCGAAACGTAGACCAGGTTTTTGCCCTTCAGAATACCTTGTGTTGGGGGAGGGAGGGTCACACAGAAGTGAGGATATTCTGGGGGCATTGTGTGTCTGCCTGTGTCTGGCCAGTCCCACTCTCTCACAGTGTTAGCTCTTGTGTTAGTGTAGCTGTTCTTCTGTGTCAGTGCTTTTCCATGTATTGTTAGTATTGAATAAAATAATGAAGTGCTTTTCCATGTATTGTTCATTAAAATAATTAAAAGTGCTTTTCCATGTATTGTTAGTATGAATCAAATAATTAGTAGTGCTTTCCATGTATTGTTAGTATGAATCAAATAATTCTTTTGGTTGGTCACAAGCTTGATGTTTTATCATGATCAGATTGTAGAAGCCCAGTCTTGTTTGAACTCTCCATTTCCCCCCTTGTGATAAATGGATTGAATAAGCATTCATTGCACAAGACAATATTCAATTATACATAACTTTGAACACTCAGTGCCTGAGAATAGTCATCAATAACAAAGAAGTGAAGTGCTTCCCAAGTGCCAGGGCATTTGAGGAACTTAGGACTGTGATAATGAACAAATAATTCAATTTCAGCTTGAGAGCTGTCAGAGATACAGAAGAGAAACATTTTATCAGAGGCAGGGCTTACAAAAATGGATTGCAGAGACCTGTTCTGGCATTCTAAAGAGGGATAACTCATTGTCAATGGTATATTACTTAGATTTATAAATAACTTTATAGGATTGGGGAATGCTTTATCAGTTTATGTAGGACACCAGCTTTTTCCTCCATTAGAAAATAATAGTCCTCATCTGCCCCTCAAGGACTGGTGTCTGGAAATAACACGTCCATCTTGAAATTGAGGTCACAACACAGTGTTCACGGCAAGGACTACATAGTGAAACAATGTCAGCCACTGTTCATCTGTAAACCTTAAAGGTAAACATAATTCTGACCTTACCAGTACCTATCATCTGTAAGCCTTATAAAAGTAAACATTGTTACCTCCTGTCATCTGTAAGCCTTATAAAAGTAGACATAATTATGACCTTACCAGGACCTATCATTTTCTGTCAGCTGGTTTTGAAGCTATCTGGTGGTCACTCTCTTTAGTACAAAGTACTACTCTTCTCAAGTTCTTGATGCCACAACTATGAAATCTCTCTTTTCCCTCACATCCACTCTTCTTGGATCTGCGAAGGCTAGCCCTCTGCCTTCTATCTACAACCACTCTGAACTTCTATTTTTTCTGCATTCTTTTCTGACAAAATCCGTAACATTCGCTCTAGCTTGGATCAGACTCCTTTCCAGCCTACAATTTCTGATCCTCAATTTTCTGCCACTCCTCTCCTGTTCTTTCATCCAGCAAGCGAGAAAGAAATCGAGACAATTCTGAAAGGAATGACTATAAAATCATGCGATCTCGACCCCATACCTGCTTCTCTTTTTGCACAGTGCCTACCACAGCTTATACCCACTATCACGAAAATAGTTAACTCATCTCTTGTTTCTGGAAATGTTCCTTCAGCTCTCAAAACTGCTTTAGTCACACCACTACTCAAAAAGCATGACCTTGACCCTAACATTCTGAAGAACTACAGACCTGTTTCCAACCTACCTTTTATCTCTAAAGTCCTTGAAAAAGTTGTTCTGAAACGGCTCAACAACCACCTTCTCTCCAACAGTCTTCTTCCTGCATTTCAATCTGCCTATCACGCTAACCACAGCACTGAAACCACCCTAGTCCACACCTTAAACACGCTTCTACTTGCTTCTGACTCGGGGAAAATCTCCCTTCTCACTCTACTCGACTTGTCTGCAGCCTTCGACACTATTGACCACTCTATTCTTCTCTCCCGTCTTCAAGATAACGTTTGGTGTTTCTGGTACAGCCCTCACCTGGTTTAGCTCATACCTGACTGACCGATTCCAGACAGTTACAGTAAACAAGATTCAGTCAGTACCTGCCAGACTGGATTGTGGAGTCCCGCAGGGATCAGTTCTGGGCCCTGTTCTTTTCACTCTCTACACCGCTCCACTGTCACATATTATTAGCCGTCATCAGATCAACCATCACTTTTATGCAGATGACTCTCAGATTCTAAGCAGCAACACTCCTGAAAATCTGCCTTCTCTCTTGACAAATATAGCCTACTGCTTTCAAGATATCCAAAATTGGATGATAGAGAACAAGCTACAACTAAATGCTGATAAAACTGAAGCTATGCTTGTAGGGACCAAACACAAACTCTCTTCCATTACAACGGCTTAATTAGAATTCGGCAATGCATCAGTCCCTCTATCCACTGCTGTGAAGTATCTAGGGGTCATTATCGACAACACACTCTCTATGCAAAAATTCATCACCCAGACCTGCCAGTCATGCTACTATCAATTACGGCGTATTAGTGCAATTCGAAAGTACCTGTCCACAGATGCAACATCCAAACTCGTGGCATCTCTCATTCTTTCACGTCTGGACTATTGCAATTCTCTTTTGGCTGGTCTGCCAGCATCATCTATCCACTCCCTTCAACGTATTCAAAACTCTGCAGCTCGACTAGTCCTCAGAAAGAAAAAATCTGAGCGCATTACTCCTCTCTTGCGATCTCGCCACTGGCTGCCTGTGCCACAAAGAATAAACTATATGATCTATACCCTCTGTTACAAATGCCTCCACAAAACAGCACCCTCCTACCTCTGTGAATGTCTCCACCTGTACACCCCTTCTCGTTCCCTTCGCTCTGCTGCAGATTCTTTGTGCTTCCAAATACCTAGATTCAGCCAGTCCACCGTGGGCCGTCGCTCTTTCTCTGTTTCTGGTCCATCGATTTGGAATGGCCTCCCTATCTCTCTTCGCTAAAGGCCTTCTTGTGACACTTTTAAATCTGGCCTCAAGACATATTTGTTTCAAACCTAAGATTTTCCTCTCCTGTTTCATTTCATACTCTCCCTGCTTTTCAACAGCCAAAAGACTCCATCACCCTGCCAGGTGTGTGTGTGTGTGTGTGTGTGTGTGTGTGTGTGTGCATTTGGACTTGTTGGAACTGTTACTTGCTGTTGGTTGTATGACTGTGTAAGAATGAGTTGAGTGCAAGCGCTTTGATTTCTCTGTGCAAGATACAGCGCTATATAAATTCCATTTATTATTATTATTATTATTTAGTGTAGCAGAGATTGCTCTAGAGCTGTTGACCCCCCATTCCTTCAGTGGATTTCTTGTTTGTGTAGCTGAGGATTGGGATCAGATTAGTCTTTTGACAGTAAGGGGGGGAGGGGGGGGGGGGGGGGGGGGGGGGGGAGATTACACTAGGGATTAAGGGGAGTGTTGTGAGGGAGGTGGGAAAGAGCTAAAGAACACACAGTGGTGGTAGCTGGTTGAAATGTATATTTGTTGTTGTTGGTGTTTTTGTGGTTGTTGTTGATGGTGGTGGTGGTGGTGGCTTGTGTGTGTGGGTGTGTGTATGTGTTTGGTAGGGGTGGGGTGGAGAGACATGTGTGTTTGTGTGTGTATGTCAAAATCAAACTTTTATAAATTTTCAGATGGTGTGTGTGTGCACACGCGTGTATGTGTGTGCATGTGTGTGTGTGCGTGTGCATGCATGCATACGTGCATGCATGCGTGAGGGGGAGGTGTGTGTGTGCCTGTGTCAAAGTCAAAGCCAGATTTTTATTTCCAGATGGTACATGGAATAAACAACGCATTTGCTTTTTTTTTTCATCAAGCCATCTATCTAAATTAAAACAACTTAAAAATTAATGTTTAACTACAATATTATTACAACAACCAATAAGAATGTAATAGACTCAAATAAAAAAGCAATACACTGCAAAAGTGTGAGAGAGAGAGAGAGAGAATGTGTGTTTGTGGGGGGGGGGGGGGGGGGGAGGGGGGGGGGTGTGTGTGTGTGTGAGACACCTTGAGTTGGGAATTGAATCTCTAGATAGCCTATTATTTTTTTTGTTTTGTTTTAAAATTCAAACATTCTAGAAATCTCTCAAATCTTTCGGTCTTCCAACTCCACCTCCTCTCCCCATATTACTCTCCCCCCACCCCCCCCCCCCCCCCCCCCCCGAAAAAAAAAGACCCCCAAAACTCCATTGTGCATTGATTGCCTTCATGACTGGGCAGGTGTGTCGTGGAAAAATCCCCCCCCTTTCCTTCCTCCTCAGGGCGTAGTGTCCTTTCTGATTCTGCTTTGTTTGATATGAGTGCATGTGAACTTGACTGTGTGTGTGTGTGAGTGTGTGTGTGCGTGCACACGTGCATTGTGTGTGTGGGTGTGTGCGTGTGCACTTTCAAGTGCTTGTACATTGACTGAGTCATGTGTTTAGCAGTTGGATAACATTGTAATTTTATTTTTAATGTTTACAACAGATTTCTCTTAGAGGTAGACTTCCGTCCTATGCCATCTTCATTCAGCATCACTCTATAGAAGTGCTCCCCCTCTCCCCCCCCCCCCCCCCCCCCCCACCCCTCCTCTCCTTTTTCATTTTGTTCATGAATACATAATGTATGCATTTGTTTCGCATCAAAACTTGTCACACTTTTGTGTTTTGAGATTAGAAGTCGTACTGTAGAGCTGGCTTTTCTAGGGGGTGGGGGGCATGGTATACACTTGAGTGTCGTCACCGACAGACCTGGATTTATTGTCCCACAGTTCAGACTAACGCCCAGATAACTCGGTGTGGCCAGGCCCAGTGAAAAGGGGAGAAAACTGTAACTCCTCCTGTAGGAGATTTGAATCCCAAATCCCATGTGTCACTGTCAGGATGTACTGAGTTTGTGTGGGTCACCAAGCCGTCATAAACTGTGATTGTTGTTGGCAATAATGGAGTGGGAGATCTTGCAGTGATGTGTTCTGTCTCTCACAGTCATACCACATGGATACATTGTAATATATGTATATATATGTATATACATATGTCATCACAAAGATTGTATTGTTAATTTGTATTGTATTGTCATTTGGGTCATTGGAGATTTCCCTGTTTGCAATGCAGGCTGGTGTCATGAGGAGAGAGAGAGAGCTCATTACCATAGTGCTGTGTCATCCATTATAATTGTGTGTGCCTATGACCATGCAGTTTTTCATGCAGAATTTGGCCAAAGCAGCTTTTTATGCTGTGTGGTGGGTTTTCCCATTTAAATCAGTTAAATTTATGGGATAGTTATAGGTTTATCATAGATCCAACAATCTCACTCCTATAATGCTTAGCATGTTTGGGTTTATCATATATCCAATGAATGAAGCAAATAAAAGTGGTGACACAGTATGAACAAAGGTATAAAAGTTAGCATAGAATCAAAACCAGTTTTCATTTTTTTAAAACAAAAACTTGTATAGAAACTTCATCCAGTAATAGAGAATAAAAAATAAAGATGAGTACTTTAATTTGAAATTTGAGATAGTCCAAAAAACCAAACCAACCAAAACCAACCAACACACACACACACACACACACACACACACACACACACACACACACACACACACACACACACACACACACACTACACTCCCCTATCAGAAGAGATAGGTCATAGATGAAATAATAATATAAGGACAGAGACAGAAGGACGGTGGGTGATTTAGGAAAGCAGGACACTGGGTAGAGAGGGAAGTGGAGGATATGTCCATGAAGGGACACAACTGAGGGCTGTATCTATAAATTCATGTCAGCAGCACTTGATGCTACTCCAGGCCTCTCCAGGCAGGAAGTCATAGGCAGTGAAGGGGTTGTCTTCCCCTAGATGCTGTCATAGATGATTGCAACTTCAGGGTTTGTTCCTGGTCTTGTTTGTTGTAAAGAGCTGTAGTGGCCTGTATTCCAAAACTGAATGAACTCCATAATTCATTTTTTCCATTAACATGTTTGGGTTTTTTTCTTTATTTAAAAAAAAAAAGACTCCATAACTCATTGTCTAGTTTTGTTATGGTTGTGGATGTTTTGTTAATAAGTTGTTGATTTTGGAAGTAAAATCTGTTGGTTCTTGGTGTGGGCTGTTTCTTGTCTGTTTTGTTTGAGATTTGGTTTGTTGGTCTGTATGTGTCTGTTGTTCTGTATGTGTCTGTTTGTCTGTATGTGTCTGTTGGTCGTATGTGTCTGTTGTCGATGTGTCTGTTGGTCGATGTGTCTGTTGGTCTGTATGTGTCTGTTGGTCTTGTTGTGTGGGCTGTTGGTCTGTATGTGTCTGTTGGTCTGTTGTGTCTGTTGGTCTGATGTGTCTGTTGGTCTGTGTGTCTGTTGGTCTGTATGTGTGGTCGTTGGTTGTTGTTCTGTATGTGTCTGTTGGTCTGGGATGTGTTGTTGGTCTGATGTGTCTGTTGGTCTGTATGTTGTGTCTGTTGGTCTTGTCTGATGTGTTGTTGTTGGTCTGTTTGTTGGTCTGTTGGTTTGTTGGTCTGGATGTGTTTGTTTGTATGGTCTGTGTCTGTTGGTCTGTATGTGTTTGTTGGTCTGGTATGTGTCTGTTGGTCTGTATGTGTCTGTTGGTCTGGATGTGTGTTGTTGGTCTGTGTTGATGGTCTGTTGGTTGTGTGTTGTTGGTCTGATGTGTTGTTGGTCTGTTGTTTTGGTCTGTTATGCCTGCTTTGTGTAGGATGTTTGGTTGTTATTTCTTTATGTTTTTATTATTTGTATTCTTTTTTTGGTCTGGATAGCCTCATGTACTTTATTATGTCGTGTGTTGGTTCTGTTAAACTTATATGTTCAAGCAACCATGCATCTCTGAAAGGCTGTGTTTTAAATTTATGAAAGATGTTTTTCTTTATTTGGGTATGGAGTAGACTCATTTTATTTAAGCAGGATTTGGGGATGGAGTCAGCTTTATGCTAAACTCCGTGGAAAGTCCTCTACGTTGACACCGCGTCACCATGGCCTACTCTTCTGAAAAGCAGAACGGGTTTTAACATATGCAAAAGATGTTCTCTGTGTGTTTGCGCACGTGACCTCAGTTTTATAGTCTAAGCAGGACTTTTGGGGGGAGTGGAGTCGGCACTGATGCTAACTCCAGAGGAAAAGTCCTCTTGAACGAGATTTGAACCTGGGTCAGCAGATCACGAGCTCAATGCACATCGCTCTAATCACTCAGCTGTCCCCTCCCTGCATGTTGCCCACTGCAGCAGCAGCAGCAGCAGCAGCTTTGTTGATGAACTCTGACCATTCAGAACTTGTGTGGCCCAGGGTGCGTGGTGTGGTGTGGTGTGGTGATAGTGTGGTGTGGTGTAGTGTAGTGTCGTTCATCAAAGTTCATCAGTACACTTCCTGTCACAGACATCTGGGCATGCAATCAGGCTGCTCTCCCCTGGAAAGAACATGTCGCCACAAGAGCAGCTCCACCCATTATTTTCTTTTAAAGTAATATTAAAATTTTTTCCTTTTCCTCTCTCTGTGTGTTTTCCTGTGAGTTTTTTTTTAAAAACAAATTTTGCCGTGGACACCTCGTTGTCGTAGGTTCTTTAATGTGCGCCGAATGCATGTTGCACACAGGACTTTGGTTTATCATCTCATTGGAAAGACTAGCACCCAGACCACTACTCAGTCTAGTGGATGGGGGGGGGAGTTAGGGGTGAAGTGGGGATGGAGCCTGCACTTGTGGCTCTGGACTGCAGCACCATCCAAGGGAAGACAGCCAGGAGTGAAGGACGGTGACGGCCACTAAGCGGGCTGACTGACAGCATGCAGGCAGTGAGCTCGGGGTTTTGAAATGTGCAGGTTGGAGACAAACTGCCGGCTGTTGACCTCTTCGAGGGTAACCCTGATGGCAAGGTCAACACGGGTGACCTCAAGGGCAAGGTCGTCATTTTCGGTGTGCCAGGGGCCTTCACTCCCACTTGTAATGCGGTGAGTATACGTCTTTGATTTCCAGGATGATAGAATAAGCGCTCATATGTGGGTTTTTTTTTCTTTTTGTTTTTTACATCCAGTCCCTGTGTGCATGCTGCTTGTCAATTTTGTCATCCATTCCCTCCATCACAAATTCACTTCTCTTCAGAACGGCGGAACAGGTATTAACATGTGTGCAAGATGTTCCATATGAGTTTACACACAGGGCCTCAGTTTATAGTCTCATCCAAAGGACTTCAGGGGGAGTGGAGTCAGCACTGATGTTAACTCCAGGGGAAAAAGTCCCCTTGAATGGCCATCTTAGTGGTAGCTCAAACCTGGGCTCAAACCTGGGCCATCTAAACACAATCGCAACGCTTTAACCACCAGGCTATCTCGTCCCCATTATACAATGGATGTGGCAGTGAAAGTGTTTAAACAGCATTCGTCGTATCTTGCAAGGGAAAGAAAACGGAGGCAGTCGCAATGGCCAAGAGAAAGGAAGGAAGGGGCATGACTGACCTGAAATAGCATTGGTCACGCCACGGTGTCGTTAGTCAGCCCCTTATGCCCAAACACGCATCGTCTGCATACACTGAAGACACTGCCACTGTGGACATTTTCCCATGTAATTGGGCAAAATAGGTTGTGTCTTGTATCTTATATTTTGTATCTTGTTGTGGAGGGTGTGCATACACTGAGCTCTCTGTGATGGAGGATGTCAAGCAGTTCATCTGACACAAAGGAAGAGTGGAGAGAATGGAACTGACGTGGAACTTTTTAAATACTAACGCTGTCATTGCCCCAACATGTCAGCAACAACAACAAAATAGATGGGAGGAGAGAGGAGACTTTGATTGGTTTGTGAGATTGCCATTATACCATTATGTTTATAAAAAGAAAAGTACATAGGCCTTTAGAAAAAGAACTGATCCTTTCATTAGGTTCAGAAAGACAGGCTATGTAGTATGTACCCAACAAAACGCCAGCTGAAGCGTTTTGGGTTTTGCCTCCAAAGTGAAGCAGAATTCTGTGAGGAGTGGATATTGGCCAGAGAAACTGAAAGACTTGTGTTGGAAAGTATTTTTCCAAAGAGTTATCATTCTTGTTTACTCTTGTCTTTGTGGGCTTTTAAACACTTTTAGGTCAGGGACTTGAACGCACCAGCTTATTTCTTAATGGTAGGTGATTCAAATCTGGCCTTTTCTGGAGGATCTATTCATTTGAGATTTCTTTTTAGTTTGCAAGGTCAGTTTATTTGTACACAGCATACCTTTTGTGCCACAATGCACTTGTGTTATGCAATATCGTTGAAGGTCATCCAAGATGAATCCTGTGAATGTGGTGGCGTTCCTGGCTTGTGGAAATGTCATCATGGCCGGCATGCGCTGTCACGTCATAATCATCATGTCAGATTATTGATCTGGGATAAAAAAAAAAAAGAAAACCATAATTTTCTCTTTTTTTGGGTCCGTTTAAAAAAACACCCAAAAAACCCCCCAATTAGTTCATAAATGAGAGTTATGACTTTGATGAACTGTGTGTGGATTTTGTACAGGATAGAACAAGTAGAAGTGGCAGAGCTTTTGTCTCTTCACTCCCATTTGTGTTGTTGCTTTCTTTTTCTATCTCATTTTCTGTCTGTCAGTCTCTTTCTCTATCTTATTTGTATAGTGTAGCATTTTTTTTGGTCTCTCATTTGTACATGATTGCAGACATGACTAAGCATTCTGTTTTTGGTTTTTCTTTGTCTCTCATTTGTCTGTTTTTCTGTGTTGTGTCTAGCTCTGTCGTGTGTTGTGTCCTGTCTATCTCTTTTGTGTCTCTGTCTGTCTGTCTGTCTCTTTATGTCTCAGTCTGTCTGTATCTCAGCCTGTCTGTCTGTATCTCAGCCTGTCTGTCTCTCTGTCTGTCTCTATCTCAGGTAGGTGACATGATTATACAACAACTGAACAAGGAAATAGGAGCTGTACATAATGAAAAAGTACTTCAGGGTTTGGCACAGATCCTGGTAAAGAGATCCTGTTGGTGGTCGTTATGTTTTTTGTAGCTGGAGAAATGTGTGCGTGTGTGTTTTTGTGTGTAAGAGAGTTGGGGTGGGCATGAAAATCAGAATGTGTGTGAAGTGAGTTAGTGTGTATGTATGATGCTTGGGTGAGAGAATGTGTGTGTGTGTGATAGGTGTATGTGTGCGTGCATGCGCACATAATGGCCATGAAGTGTGCAAGTATCTAGATATCTCTTCTATAGATCTGTGTGGGGACAAGGAAGACTATAGTGTTTGCCAGCAAACCTGTGGTCTAGGCTCACTTGGGTAATGGTGCAGTCCAGGGGACACACACACACACACACACACACACACACACACACACACACACACACACACACACACACACACACACACACACACATTCCTCATCAAATCTCACACACACACACTCATCATCTCTCTCACACACCACTTCACACACACACACACACTCCCACTCTCACACATTCTCACACACACACACACACACACCTCACTCTCTCTCTCTCTCTCACTCTCTCTCTTCTGCATAGCTCTGACTGTCTCTATCATTAACACACCACTACACACACACCACACACACACACACACACACACACACACACACACACTCACCTCTCTCTCTCCACACACATCACACACACACACCTCTCTCTCTCTCTCTCACATGCACACACACACACACCCTCATCTCACACTCCACACACATCTCCTCTCTCTCTCTCTCTCACACACACACCACACACACAACACCACACACACACACACACACACAACACACACACTCTCTCTCTCTCTCTCTCTCTCTCTCTCTCTCTTCTCTTCTCTCTCTCTCTCTCTCTCTCTCTCTCTCTCTCTCTCTCTCTCTCTTGGCCAATACTTGATCGTGTCCAGGCACGTATGCACTGAGAAACGTACACATTCATGAGGCTTTAGCCTGGGGTGGGAAAAGATCATATGAACAGGGAAAAGTTGCTGTTTGGACAGAAAAACCATGCAGATGTTAAAGCGTGCGTGTGTGTATAAAATGTGTGCATTCATCAAAGACTTTGTGCACACAATTGCACACTTAACACTCATATGCATGCACTCATAAAACTACACACATGTGCGCACACACACACACTCACACAACACATACACAACATAACCAGACACCAGTCTTGTACGTATAGCCCACTGACCACAGAGGTACACATGCATGCACACATGCGCACACACACACACACACACACACACACACACACACATGCACACACACACATATATGTATGTATGTACATACTGACACATGCACACGTACATACATGTACCCACTCCTGCACTGTCGCTCATAATACCACAACCCTGCGAGGGCCCCATTACACAGTACAGGGTAGGGGTGATGTATCTCTGTGTGGGAATGTCAACTCTGTGTCACTGTCTCCACAGCACAGCCAGCTGCTCTAACTCGGCCATTTTCTCTGCTGCAGCAGCAGCACACACAGTGTCGTCCCTTCCCTTCCCTGCTGCTGCTGCTTCGTTGACGAGTCACAAAGTTATTATTATTATTATTGACCCGTTGACAGACTATGCTATAGTATAGGTTTATGATCTTTATCCTACCCTGGAAGTCAATATGGCAAGTCTCCTTTTTCTTTCTTTCTTCCTTTTTTTTGTGGACAAGTCTTCTAATGGCAATAGATATTATAGGGGTGTGTGTGTGTGTTGTATTGTATGTATGTATGTATGTATATTGAAATAGTAAAGAACTTTGGTTCCTCTTTGGCAGCCCTGAAACTCACACAGCACTTCTGGCATCGATTCGCCGCCTTACCCTCTCTTCCCTGTTTTTATGAGAAAATCGAACTGAATGTCAAAAACCTTCAGATGAGACTAAAAATCAGGGCCCTGTGTGTGTGAATGCATGCAGAACACCTGCCATACATGATTAAAACCCGGGGACGGAGCAGCCTGGTGGTTAGAGTGATGTATTCGTGATCTGCTGACCCGGGTTCAATTCCCGTTCAAGAGGAATGTTCCTCTGGAGTTAACATCAGTGCCGACTCCACTCTCCCCAAAAGTCCTTTGAATGAGACTATAAACTGAGGTCCCGTGTGCGAACGCACGCAGAACATCTTGCGCACACATTAAAACCCATTCCACTTTTCAGAAAAGTAGGCCATTGTGTGCCGGTGGGAACAGATGACAAAATTTACAAAACTGCATACACATGGGGACTGGATGAAAAAAGCACATGAGTGCATATTCCATTATCCTCAAAATGAAAGAAGAAATAAATAAATAAAATACAATAAAATTTTAAAAACCTGTTGTTGTGCGTTCCCCAGCTTTACACCCTGGGGGTCACCCAGAACATGCTCTCTGCCTCACTCATCCCACCTGGGAATAATCACTGTGAGATAGGGAGTACACACTGGATGAGAAGTTTGCGTGTATGACTCTTTTTCAAGCATCTCGCCATATAGGCAGCCATACTCCGACTTCAGAGGTTTTTTTTCTTCTCCTTTCACAAAGGAGAGTGCGGGCTGTTATGTTAAGAGCTTGTCATGGCTGGAGGCAATCTCAACACAACATTTTACAACATAACATTTTAATGTAGGCCTTGGCAATTAGCTGACATCAATAATAACTGACACAGCTTTTGGCCTGGGCCAATTTTAAAAACCTGTCTGGCCTTTTGGAAGAGTGGGACATGTCCTGGAAGTAGGCACAGACGACAGAATGTGTAGTGGGACATGTCCTGGAAGTAGGCACAGACGACAGAATGTGTAGTGGGACATGTCGTGGAAGTAGGCACAGACGACAGAATGTGTAGTGGGACATGTCGTGGAAGTAGGCACAGACGACAGAATGTGTAGTGGGACATGTCCTGGAAGTAGGCACAGACGACAGAATGTGTAGTGGGCCCGCCCGCCCACAGGTGTGGTGTTTAGCCACCATCCCCGAAGTCAGAATGCAGCTACCTCCATTGTGATGTAAAAGAAATGGTGGCCACTGTAAAAATCTCGCCACTGGGGAACCTTGGAGCTCTGCTGAGGAATGAAAAGACGGAATGAAAAGACGGCACAGTGTTCCCTGTCAGACATTTACACCATGTCATGTCATGTCCCTGTCAGACATTTACGTCATGTCATGTCATGTCCCTGTTGACGTCCTCACTGACAGTGTCACGTCATGTCCCTGTTGACATCCTCACTGACAGTGTCATGTCATGTCCCTGTTGACATCCTCACTGACAGTGTCATGTCATGTCCCTGTTGACATCCTCACTGACACCTGTGTCATGTCATGTCCCTGTTGGCATCAGTGTCATGTCCTGTGGTGTGCAGGACCATGCCCCGGACTTCATCAAGAACGTGGAGGCTCTGAAGGGGAAGGGGGTCAGCAGCGTGGTGTGTGTGGCCGTCAACGACCCCTTCGTCATGGCCGCCTGGGGACAGTCGCTGGGTGCCGCTGGAAAAGTGTGTGTCTGTCTGTGTGTGTCTGTCTGTGTCTGTGTGTGTGTGTATTGTCTGTATTATGTCTTGTCTGTCTGTCAAGTCAAGTCAAGTCAAAATTTTATTTCCAGATGGTACATTGAATAAGCAATGCATTTGCTTTTTTTCATCAAGCCAATAGTCTGTATGTGTCTGTATAGTCTGTCTTGTCTGTGTGTGTGTCTGTATTGTCTGTATTATGTCTTGTCTGTGTGTGTGTGTGTGTCTGTATTATGTATATCTGTGTATGTGTGTCTGTCTGTCTTGTCTGTGTCTCTGTTTGTATTGTCTGTCTCTGTCTCTCTTTTTCTCAGATGGAAAAAAAGTATGTCAATATTATACTTATTTGTAATCCTTGGGAATAAAGATTATCAATCTCTCTTTCTCTCCCTCTCTCTTTCTCTCTGTGTCTGTCTCTCTCTGTCTCTCTCTCATGTCTTTCTCTTTGTCTTTTTTAAAATTCTGTTTTTTGTTAATGATCCATGTACATATATTATCAAGAGACTGTAGTGGTTAGAGCATTGAACTTGTAATGTAATGGTAGTTGAGGCTGAGTGTGTGTGTGCGCATGCATGTGTGTGTGCGTTTGAGTGTGAGTATGTGTGTGCGTTTGTGTGTGTGTGTGTTTCGGAGAGCATGCTCAAGTCTTGTTTTTATTGCTGAATACAAAACATCAACTAAGGCAGTGTCTGTGGTGTGTACAGGTGAGGTTCCTGGCTGATACCTGTGCAGAATTCGTCAAGGTGAGACGGGGCTGCTTTGTAGTGTACACCTGTGGGGATGATGAGGATAAAGAGTAATCGTGATGATAATAAATAGTGACTAATAAGAAAAAATAACATTGGGGATAATCGTGATTAAACTGACGTCCAGAATAATCATAATGGTAATACTGATGATATTGATGATTATAATAAGAATAATTATAATAGTACTACTGCTGCTACTTCTGCTACTACTACTCCTACTACTATTACTACTACTACTACTCCTACTCCTCCTCGTCTTTTTTTTTCTTCCTCCTCCTCCTACTACTACCGCAACTACTGCAACTACTCCTCCTACTACTACTATTACTACAACTACTACTCATACCACTTCTGCTATGTCTATTGATGAAGATGATGGTGATGATATCGGAAATAAATGGAGACTGACTGTATTGCTACAATACTGACCTACAGCTCTGTAATATTGACTGTGTGCTGTTTCATATTTTGTTTTTGTTTTTCTTTTTCAGAAAGCGGATCTGACCGTAGACCTGACGGCTGTACTGGGCAACGTTCGATCCAAGAGGTGGGTAACAGCCACTGTTGTTATACAGTCCACTGGGCGCTGTAGCCGAGTGGTTTAAGACCGTTCAACGTCGGTCTCGTGGCTCCATGAAGTTGAGGGTTTGAATCTCGGCAGCGTCTGGTGAATTAAGGGCAGGGATTTTTATGATCTCCCAGGTCAACTTCCAGAGCAGACCTGCCAGTGCCTTTATTCCCTTTGTGTATATACACATGCAGAAGATTAAATGTGCACATTACAGATAATAATAATAATGTATGGAATTTATATAGCGCTGAATCTTGTAAAGCAACAAATCAAAGCGCTCATTCATGTTGGTGTTCAGTGGGTTGTGGAAGCGTGAATACCCAGCATGCTTCCCTGAAGTTGGAATGTGGCCACCTTCGTGGTGGGCAAAAGTGGTCGCATACACAAAATCCCACCATTGGTGAACCTGGGATCTCAAGCCAAGGAATGAAGAAAAAGATGGGGGTGAAACTTGTGTGTGAGAGTGTGCGCACTTAATGGATGTATGTGTGTGTGTGTGTGTGTATGTATGTATGTATGTACGTGTGTGTGTGTGTGTGTGTGTGTGTGTCATTGTATCATGTTTTTGCACAGTGTCCAAAACTCGACCACCTGGCAGAGAAGAGTTGTATAGCTGCAGTTATTTTATCATTATGGTTAACAGTATTGTCATTGTGATTAACAACATAGGCATTGTACTAGTATGTTATGATTGATAGTGTGTGGATGGTATTGGTATGGACGTTGCTGTGATATAAGGGCTGTTTTGCCGTGTATCGACCATATAAGGGCTGTATTGCTACGTTTGACCATATAAGGGCTATGTTGACCATATAAGGGTTATATTGTTTGACCATATAAGGGCTGTATTGCTGTGTGATTGACCATATAAGGGCTTTATTGCTGTGATTGACCATATAAGGGCTTTATTGCTGTGAATGTCATCAGGTTTGCCTTGGTGGCGGAGGACGGGGTGGTGAAAGGAATCAACGTGGAACCGGATGGAACCGGTTACTCCTGTGCCAAGCCGGCAGACGTCATGAACTTTCTGTAGAGAGGCACCCCCACCCCTTCCCTCCCTCCAGGCCACGAGAATGGAGGTGGCTTCCTGTACAAGTGGCCACGGCCTTTTGGATTCTGTCTGATTGTGTGGTGTTGCAGGGCTGCTAGGTGTAGGAATCTCCTGTACTGGACTGTATTGTTCGCTATGTTGTTGTTGTCTTTTTGGTATAGCTGGAAGAGAGTATACCTCATATACTGGATTGTATTATTTGCAGGGTTGTTCTGGTCCTTTGGAAGAGATTAATTACTAAACATTTGCTTTGATATAGAGGGTATAAGTAGTTTATGAAAAAAGATTTTCCCAAATTTTGCAATGAAGGAAAGTGTCAGATGTGGCATGTGCAGCTAAACAGGGATTTGAAGCACAGTCCTGTGGTTCATTTGCTGCGTCTGAGACAGCTGTTTTGCTGCTGATGCAGTTAAGTGTTGTTTTCTTTGGCATAATGGCACACAGCTGTTTTGCTGCCAGTTAAATTTAGCACTTTGGCATAATGGCACATGGAAAGGGCAAGCCTAGCCTTTAATTCAAGGGAGTGAACACCATTCTGCCTGATGAAATGCCAGTGAGGGTAGAGAGAGCTAATGAATGGTATTTGTCTACCTTCACACACTTGTTATAGAACACACAGTTTTGTTGGGGTGTTTTTTTTTTGGGGGGGGTGTTTTTCTTTAATTGAAACTACACAAGCTCATTTTTGTCAGAAGCGCATGACTCTGTTTTGAAGCGAGTGGTGGGGTCTTTTTTTTTTTTTTTAAGCGGTTAAGGAGTGGTGGTAACTGGGGGCTTGCAGAAGAGGTGAATGGTCTGCAGCAGTTTCTGTCGTCCTGCAGAAGCTGTTTTCCTGTCCTGTGTGAGGTATGATTACGGCTTACCTGCGAGTCAAAAGTCTGGAAATGCTCAGTGTGTGGGAAATACCCGTGACATATAATCAAGATAATTGCTCACCACAATAACGGCAACAGTAGACAATCATGTAATCAAGTCACTTCAAGAATGAGAGCTTTTTGTCTGGGGTTTTGTACAAGCTAGCTTGTTGGCTAGTCTTTTGTTTGTTTATTTTTTTTAAAACCTTTTTCTTGGGGGGGGGGGGGTAGATTTTTTGGTGGAAATATTACATATATATTAGATAAAACATACATGTATTTATTGGGAGGGGTGGTGTTGGCAAGTTTTGTTAATGTTATTCAGTTTGTATTGTACCAAATACAGCATTTTTCCTTGTTTCGAAGATTTGGGGCAGTGGTTTTTTTTTGTTTTTTGGTTATTTGCTGGTCATTACCACTGTATTTTTTCTATGTTTATACACGTCATTTGTTCATGCTGCTTGCAACAACCCAAATAATGCTTCATTTTTACATGATGTTTGCAACAACCCAAACAATACTAAGTCCAGCTTTACATCATTTGATGCCTTAATTCATGGTTCACATCCATGGTTTGATATTTACTGACTCATAATAGTGTGACTTGAAGTCATTTTATGCAACGTTTTGTATGTACATGCAGTGAGAGAAATACAAACGTATAACATGCCCAATACTCGCTCAGAATACATCAACTTGAAGAAGAATCTGAGTGGTGTTTGTATTACGAGTTGGTGGATGTTTTTATTTTCTGAGTTACAAGTTGATAGGAAATGGTTGTCATCGATGTCAACAAGCTTTTTGTGGAGGATTCATAGTGGACTGTCCAAAAGAAAGGATGAACAATTCAGAGAGCGGAGGACAAGGATGGTATGGTCAACAGATTGTTCAGGCCTGTGTTGACCTTCAGAGAGGGTCAATTACTTATTTCCGTTTTGACAGACACTAGAGCTGAGCGGTGAAGACTGTTCAACTTCAATCCCATGGGTCTATGAAGTCGTGATTTCGAATCTTGGCAGCAAATGGTGAATTAAGGAGGGTGGGGATTTTTATGATCTCCCAGGTCAGTGAAGTGCAGATGTGCCGGTCAGTTCCTTAATTCCCTTCATGGACATATCACAGCTGTCGGCTTACCCCACTTTTTGGTGCTCCCAGCTGCTATTCATTTCAGCTGGGGCCGATTACAGCAGGAACTGACCACACTTGGACTTGGCAAAAGGAAGGGGCAGGCTAAATATAGTACTCGTGACTGAGTGATGTTGTATTTGCATGCTGTGATATACACATGCAGAAGATCAAATATGCGTGTCCAAGATCCTATAATTCATGTCGGTGTTCAGTGGGTTGTGGAAATCTTACGATCTTACCCAGCATGCTCTGAAACCGGAATGCAGATTTTAAACATTTTTTAATCATTATTATTAAAAACATTTTGTTGGTTTTTTTTTTTAATTAACTGGAATGCAGCTACTACCCTCATGGTGGATAAAAACTGGAATATGCACAATCTCACCATTGGTGAACCTGGGAGCTCGAGCCAAGGAACTATACACATACATATATATATGTGTGTGTGTGTGTGTGTGTGTGTCTAGTCATGATCCTGATGAGTTTTGACCGATGAGCACCAAACATTTTTCACACTTGACCACACACATGGACACAGACAGGCTTCAGGCTTTAATTCATATTCTTTAATATGCAATCTGTACACCTGTACATGACGATACACAGCTAGGGATATTTATTTATTCATTTCTGTATCTGCACTGATTATCAGCCACATCTCCCAAGATTTACTTCCACTCTCCCCTCACAACAATGCTACTTCTGGATAACCGCTCGGCCACACAGTAATCAACACAGGAATCGACACCCCGAAAGGGAAAAGAACTACAGGACAGTTGGCTCTGTCGGCCGTTTTAACACCGCGGAAAGCGTCCTTCCAAAAGCTTGGGAGGGGGAACAAGTATGAAAAAAATGATCAACACTGGTTTCAAATTAAAGGGGAGGGTGGGGTCCTAAGGTACAAGAATATAATCAATCATCTGTCAGACTAAAGTACAAGAACATGATCAATAATCTGTCAAATTACATCTGAACTCGTTCATACATCATCCTTCACCGTGAAAACTGAACATTTTCAAATGACCATTCAGCTCACTAAAAAAACAAATCGGTCTCTTTGTGGAAATACACCAGGAACTAATTCCTAACACCAGAGTACAGAACCTCTCCACGCATCTCTTGCACCAGGAACTGACTTCCATCACCAGAGTACAGTCTTGTCAACACATCTCCTCTTACACCAGGACTGGACTTCTGATGCCCACAGTAGTAAACACCTTTGCCAAGTCATCTTCTCACAGCATGCACAAATCTTTTTTCAATCATCTGATGAAAAAGTGATTAATCTTTGTACATTGCCCTAGCTTATGTCCACCATTCTTCTTGAAATGTGACAATCTGTGGACATGGTGTACACGTTGTGTATTCTTCTGCACTGGTGGTGAGCAGCTAGCTGTGTCTGTGTGTGAGAGTGTGTGTGTGAGGGGGGGGGGGGGGGGGGTTGTTCCACAGGGCTATGGCCAACACCATGGCCACAGCAGCAGGACTGCCTGGCTTTGGCACAAACAAACATCTCCATCAGCCACATGTCGTTTTTAATCACACAGACAGACAGACAGACCACACCTCCATCAACCACACAAATTCACCATCGCTGTGCAGCTCCATCATCGTCACCATATCTGACATCCCGTGAATCTCGGGAGCCTGAGCTGATATCGCACAAGTCGGATATAGTCAGTATGTCTAACTACAAGGAGACTGGAAACCAAATCCTCTTTTGCTGTTCCAGGAATTCTATAGAACTTCAATCAACAGTGGATATACACATGGCAATAAAACCACCTCCCAACATGCACAACTTGGCAAAATGTGGAATCGATGTATGTACAACGATGTTCACGACTGTTTGCTAATATAGCTCACAAGTAGGTACATGACTATTTTGGCTGAAAGCCCAGCCCAGCCCAGCCCTCGGGTGGGTAGTGTCAGTGCTGGCAGAGAGAACACAGAAAAATATTCCATATATTTTAATTCAGCAAAAAATTCCCAGAATAGGGGGCCTTCCAAGGTACTGTTTTAAATCAATAATAAATCACTATGTATAGCGTAATACCCAAATACTGAAATAACTAACGGGCAATAAAGCTATCCTTACATGGTTGTTTTTTTTAAAGAGCTAACAAGCAATTCAGTTATCCTTAAAAATAAAAAAAATTAAAAGGGGGGGGGGGGGGGGGGGGAGGGGGTTATATATCTACAGGGAATAGTTTTGATCAAAACAGTGTAAGGAACTGATATGGCAAAAATTGCTAACTATGTAACAGAAAAGAAATGCAATGAAGAGAATGTTTTTAGTGAAAGAAATCAAAGTAAAGATAAATGTATTGTAACCCCACCCCCCCCAATCCATGGACTTCTTTTGTAAAAGGGGGGGAGGGAGGGGAGGGATTACACGACTGCCTGCCGATTAGGTTTGGCAGAGGGGGAGAGAGTGTGTGTGTCTGTACTGTACAGAAGGCTGGACACGTAGTGACGTGTCACTTCATCCATCCACAGAGAAAATGACAACAGGACTGCAGTCATCAACACATCTCCTAGGACAGGCAGGCAGGCAGGCCGGCCCCTGCACTAGCTATCACAGGACCTACTTCCTCCTTCCTATCAATGAAGCTGGCTTTTCAATATGTTGATGTCTCCTTTTTCAGTTACGTGACTCATCTTGTCATTTAAAAAATAGAGATAGCTGCAGGTCTTTCAAGCATTTTTCCTATGGAGAGTGGTGTCAACAAGTCCTGACCTGGTCCCCTGCTTTACACATTGTGGACACTGTCTTCCTGCAGTGTGTGTGTGTGTGCGTGTGTGCCAGGTCGTTCAAAAGGAAATGGAGACAAGCAGAGGGACCAGTTTACCATGTGCCCTAAACGTCATCTTCCACATACATACCTTTACCATACCAGGAGTGAGTGCATGCTCCTCGTAACACATCAAGCGGTAGTATTTAGGGCAGACTTTGGGTACCAATGCACATTTCCTCTCTTGGTAACTCCATTAAAAAAAACACCCCACCAAACAAAAAACCCTGCAAAGGCAAATGGATTTCAGTTTTCCTACACGATTCCTGACACTGCAGCACTTTTCACTTCAATATTTTTCAAACCACCTTTGCTTTCCTTCCTAGCATTTTTCGGAACTGTACAACAGAGGATTTTCTTAAATATTATGCCTTTCTCTAAGTTTTCCTTGCACTTTTGAGAACTATATGGCTTATACAGTCAGTGTATCTGAGGGTTTGAGAAAACAACAGTCAGCTCGAGTAAATATACAATCTTTGTGAAAAGCATGAAGGAAAGCACTTAAGACAGTGAAAGCATTTGCCAAAAGACTCTAGAAAGAATCTGTTACTTTAACCTCCTTTCCTAAACTGAAGAAAAAAATATCCCCCCTCCCCCCCCCCAAAAAAAAAAACAAACAAAAAAACCAACCTACCAAAAAGGAGCAAAAAATGGCGTTTTCCTGCCTGCATACATACATACAACTTGATCAAGTTTTCAGTCATGGTGTTTGGCATGGTACAAGAATAGATCATGAAGCTTAGTTATTAATCAAATCAAAAGCTGTACACTTTCTACACTACCACAAAAAGCAACAGAAAATAACATACATTCTGGAGTAACTGGAAAAACAAGAAAAGGTCACTCCACGACAAGTGTGTCCACTGAATTGTGATGGGGACAATGGCCACAGGACAAGACTTTGTGTCCACACTGTTGCAGACCCGGAGCGGTGCGTTATTTCCTTCCTTCCTCTGAAGAGGAGGGCGAGGCTGTGGCTGATCAGTTCTCTCCTGTCCTAGGATGCTCCCGGTGTTGGCGGCTGGTCGTGTTGCACTGCAATCCCTGAATCAGCTATCTTCTCTGGGACTCTGACACAACCAATCTAACCTGTCATATGACATTAAATCATCCAGAATGACAGAGGAGCAGCCTCTGCTCCAGAGATGACAAGCTACAGACCTGGAGATGACTTCAATACTTTTCCTGTCCAACAAACTCCCATTCAGTAATCCGGTGCCCCAAAGAGCAAGTGGCTGTCCTGTCTGTCCACCGAATGTCCACTGAATGTCCACCACTGTTAGGGACTACAAACGGAGGAGGAGATTTGAAAAGGAAAAGGAAAAACAACAACACCCCCCCCTCAAACTAGTGGTACAATACCACCAGACCATCCATGGAATGACACAGACACACCTTACACTTCAATCTGTTTCCACCAGTGAACACACTGACCACCTCAACAGAACCACTTTGGATACTGCTCTGAGCAGACAACTAGATATCTATACAGCGCCACACAAATGATATCACTGTAAAGCATCTATCACATCGTTGGGATTTTTTTTTTTAATGCAGTTTTAGCTGAGTAGAAAATGAAACTTTTTTTTAAATTCCAAAAGAAAAGAAGAGGGCAACCTAACAAGACTGTCTTGCACAGCATTTGCCTAAGATGCAGACAGACGCCTACTGAACACAAAACAAGCATCCCCAGCTTCTCCATCACTGAAGACACTGACCGACTCAGGTCCTGACCTGACCTGCTGTCTGTGGCACTACTGCAACACACTGAAAACCCAAGACAGACATGGATCTTCTGTCCAACAGTTGGTGACACAGCCTCTCCTGCCAAAAGGGTGAAGTGTAGCATGCTGACTATATCGCATTTACTCCCTTCTAGCAAAACCCAGAGCTGAAGGTACAAGACTGCAAACAAGTGGACTGGAGCAGAGCAGAGCAGAGCTTTTTGCTGTTATTTTTCCCTGAAAGGGTTTTGGGGTGGGGGTGGTGGCCACGCAATGGAATGGATCAATAACTCTTCCTCTTCAATTATTATAATACTACTAGTACTACCAAAAAAAGGCTGGGGTTAGTTTTGGGACCAAGAAATGTAATAAGATTAAATCTTTCCATGCTTTCAAATGGTAAATTTAGTTCCTCTCATGAGTTTAACCGTACAGCTAGCATACATCCACTCACTAGCACACTTGAAAAACATCAGTTGCTAAGTCTTCTGAGGCTAAAAAATGAAAGACTAAAAAATGAAAGTTCTGAGGGGGTAAACAAACTGTACGAGACAACCAATGATTCATTCATTTTGATATAAACAATTTATCACCTACCCCCCCCCCCCCCCCCCAAAAAAAAAAGACACTAACAAGTACTGTACAAAATTAGCTCAAATCTTACAGCATTCCTGATACACATACACTTCTTTGCACTATCGGCGAACATGCTTTTATACAAAAACCCCTCAAACTTAAAGTATTTACTATCGCTTACAAAGGAATTTGAAACAAAAAACATAAAAAGCTCACAAAAAGAATCACTCTGGACCTGGCCAGAGAAAGAGCCAGTGGAGGACGAGTGGGATGTTAGGCAGCTTTCACTGAACAAACTTTGTTCCTTTTACATACAGCCAGGCCACTAGGCCATGAAGTGACCACAGGAAAAGCCGAACTAACGCCATGGGGGGAGAGTCTGGCAGCCTTCTCCTCCTACCTCACCGTTCTTTCTCCAGGCTCCAATCACAAACTCAGCAGGCGGCTGACGGCTGGGCCAGATGAAAGTCAGAACTTCTACAACAACATCCTCCCACATCAGAAAATCTCTTTTTCAACTTTTACATTCATTACAACCTTTACAAAAAAACTAAAAACTGTCTTGTGTAGACTTTGGCACAATAACACATGGCAGCAGAGAAACTCTTATGTGCCTCTAGTGTGGGATTCTCCCTATGTATCTCCCTCCCAATGGGACAGCTGAAAATAATCGACCAAAAAAGCACAGGGAGCTAAAAGGAAATCTACCCAATCACCTTTCCAAGCAGAAACACACCAGTAAAAACACCCTATCATTCCATTTTAAAGGAGAGTTTTGAAACGCCATGCAAGTAAGTTGCGGCAGAGAATCGGCAAGAAGCCAGTGACTAAAAGGAAACGAACCCAAACCAGCAAGAAGAGTGATCCCCAACAGAACAAACCAACTCTGGTGTCTTTCTAGAGGACTGTATTATATGTGGGTCCTACAGGAGAAAGCTTCCAAAAGTCAAGCAGTTTTGCAAAATGACAGTTAAGCTACCCTAAAGGAAGAATGATACCCCCAAAAGACAGACAATTCTTGTGAATTTCTTGGAAACAACATGCTACACATACTAAAAGCTTTCCCAGCATCGCCACAGAAGACTGACACGCACAACACAGAACAGAATCCTTCCCAGTCTGCTGCCATCCAAACCACCAACCACACAGGCCTTTGTCCACTCCGCCTTCTTGTGCACACAGAACACAACACTATGACCCATTCTGTCCACACAGACAATGTACCATATGGAACAAATTCCAAGGACCCTGACCACACACAACACAAAGGTAAAGATGATGAAATGACACCAAATGACCAGAATACGAACCACCACACCGACATACCCAGAAACACTGCTGACCAGAAGAAACTCCAGCTGAAAGACGGTGTGTTCACCACAGGCTTGCAATAACGTCTGACCACATAATGCTGCTCCCAACGTACGAGCAACATTTCATAATATAGCTTTTCCCCCCCTCTTCTCGCTGCTTCAAGTCGGTCCACCGGTTCACGTTCAACACTGATATACCAGCAAGTTTTCTCCAAGTCATTCAGCCAAAACCACACAACACTGCACACAGCCAGACAGTGGAGACTGATGGAAACTACCTGTTGACAGATCTGTGCAGACGAGAATAAAAAATGCTGTTTTATTACCAAAGACAGCTGTTAACACTGTTGTTGTTGTTGGGCTACACAGATGACTTCAGAGGACATACACTACACAACATCACAGCTGCCAACCATTACTTTTCTTCCCTGACCGTTTCCCATTTTTAGCCGTGATTCTGGTTTTCCAGTTTCTAAGATATTTCCAGTTTCTGAAATGTCCATAAAAGCCCCAACACAAAGACCACATAGATCAAGTATGACATTGGCGCATGTTTCAGATGCCGATTCCAAAAGATGTCGAAGAAAAGTGCAAAACCTGATGTATGTGCCTACTAGGAGTTTGTTCTCAAACACAAAGAGGATTTTCCATACATTGATCAGTCTCAACAAGGCAAGTTTGTGCTTTCTGCTGCACTCTGTGCCAGAGCAATGTAAACATTCTGAGATGGTGGCCACATGACATTGCTATACACGAGAATCCGGAGTTGTTTACCGCTACGGTTTGGGTGCTGCAGTTCTGATTTCAGCTGTCTTGCTACGTTGCTGGTCCAGTTGCTAAAAGACTCTTTTGTTGTTTTTTGTTGTTGGGAGTTTACTGCACTGGTTCAAATGCATGCTAATGTGCAGACAAAAAGAACTAGGAGTAGCAGACTACAATGTCCAAGGGAGACAATGGCTGACAGTGTGCATGCGCTTATGTCAAGGAAGTCTTGTACCAATCACCCCATCTGGATGGAATTGTGTCCATCCAAGTTGAAAACAACCAAGCCAGGCAGAAACTGTGAATTAAAGGCCTTATAGCTGATGAAAGCAAGTTCAGACTAGATCAGCGATGTAACAACAAGTGAAACAAGTGATTTTGCTAAGCAGGTGATACATAGCATTGACCTGAAGGCACTGGCAGCTGTGGACAGATGTGAAGCTCTAGCCAACTAGGCCTTTGAAAAGCTGACGTAGTCCGACACTTTGTTTGGACCTAAGCTGCTATTAACACAAACAAAAAGCAACAAAAATCAATGCCACTGGTACCCAACGTTCATCTCTGAATAATTGTATCAACTGATTTTGGCTTGGTGAAAGCAGACAGGATATTATGTTTTCTTTTCTTTGAGATCAGACTTTCATTTTTTTCCTGTCAGCCATCTGGAGTCAAGTGTGGTGCACATTTTTGGGACGGGTGCAAGGCTCCCCCCCCCCCGCCCCTTAACCAACCCCTCCCCACCAAATTCTGTTTTTGCAATCTCAAAGGTTGGCAGCCATGCATCATTTTGACAGAGTCCGAGGGAGAAAAGAAAAACAAAACAAAACAGGGCTAGAAAGAGAATAAACAGGAGAGAGAAAAAAATGACATAAAGACAGAACAATGGACAGAAAGAGAGAGAGAAAAAAAACAACAGGTCTGAGGATGCATGCATACACACACCAGTAACAAACAAACCCATAAAACAGTGCCCACCCATCAGCTTCTTAGGGAGATATCGGGTACACAGAATTGAACAAATCAAAGCAGAACATAAACAACAGATAGACAGAAACAGAAAGCAACACTGAAAAAAACCAACAAACTTTCAACAACAAAAAATTCAAAAGAAAAATGTAGACTTAAAAACTGTAGACTTAAAAACAGTCCATAGCTTTATGACGAAAACCAGCCCAAACACAACCCCCCACCAGCAACAATCCCCGAAACACCATGGAAGAAAGGCTACAACATCATTCAACTTACTGTCACAGTGCAGACGCATGATCTATACCCTAGGAATCCTACCGTCATTCACACCAGAAGAACAACAACAACAAAAAAGGTCCCCTCTTTATGCCACCACAATTCCTCTTTCCAATGACCCACTTTTCTCAGAAATGCGTGCCACAGATGTCTTCTTACTGCAGCAGACTATCCCAGATGGGCTCCCCCCGCATTTAATATTTATACTCTCTACCCCACCTCCAATGAAGAAATACACAAACATATACAATTTATCAAAAGATAAAAACAACAAATTATCAGATAATAATTATTGATAAAGCCCCCAGCTATAGACTACTCCATCAGACCTGGTAACAGAAAATTGTTTTTAACATTTGTTACGGGTTTTTTTTTAGTTCATTCTACATGTCTTGCTTTTTTTGTTCTTTTCTGAGTGATAAAATCACTTTTTTTACGGGTTTTTTTTTTAGTTCATTCTACATGTCTTGCTTTTTTTGTTCTTTTCCGAGTGATAAAATCACTTTTAACATCAGAGCCGGTGGAATTTGGAGGTGAGAGGAATGCTTGCCACTCCTTTCCCAGCTAGAGCCATGCAACATATCAGGGATCATGATCACACAACTACGCTTGTAGTGTCAGCATGTTTCAAAACTCGTCACTTACCAAAAAAAACTCTTTTTATACATCAATGACTGCAAAACCTCTTCAGATTCACTTTCTCACACAAACAAGGTTTCTAATCCACACAAAAGAATTTGTCATTATTTCTTCCAAAAATTATTTTACACACAAAACCACCCCAACAAGGAAAGAGACAGAACAAAAACTGTACACATTACACAGGGCAGGCAAATGATGAGATGTAACATTATCACCAGGAGGCTTCTTCTTCATGTTTCCTCTCTCCAAGTCCAACCTCACACATACACACACACCGTCACAGCAACCATGACTGAAAAACATACACCTATTTACAATCCAATCGTTCACACACAAAGCATTGTGATTTACAACATAGGGGGGAAAAAAGAGGCCGCCTGCCAAGACTGTTATAATCCCTTTATGTGACCTGATTATTAAAGCAACGTGCTTATTCATGTGTATATAGAGATGTCATTGATCAATACAGGAATGACCGTAACTGTAGTGGAATTGACTCCTATACTTATTCTGTTATCACTTCTCTCTCTCTCTCTCTTGCTATAGGGCGTTTTTCTTCAACTCAAAGGGTCTATACGCTTTTATCTTGGGATGAAAATAAAACCCAAACACACACTGGGAAATGTGACAGAACTCAAGGCCAGCACATTCCAAGTTTGAAGCGAAGGAGTGTTTCAACGACTGTCCCATCCTGTGTTGCAGTCCTCCTCTTCACAACGTTTCTTCACAATGCACATTTCCGGTCACCTTCTATCTAGTCTTTGTCACTGCTCCTTTTACATGCCCTTCCACCCCAAAAAAAGAAGAATAAATAGACATATGACTAAATAAATAAAATTAAAGAACAAAAGTTAAATACTTTATATTGTCAAGCTTTACAGCTATCAACATTTAAAAAAAAAACTGCACAAAGACTGAAAACAAAAGCAAAACAATCCCCCAACAAAACACTCCAGAAATTCAAGTTCAGGGGAAGAGAAACATGGTCAAAACTGTTTCATCAAACAGCAAGAAAAAAAAAAGAGTGAGAAATGGAAAATCTGGTTTCAGAAATTAGCTTAGGATCATCAAATTCATAACAATTTTATTGAATCAGTAACAAAAGTACCATCTATAAGATACACTTAAATAACCCAAAATAAACAAACAAACAATAAATAAATAACATGGGCAATGCGCTGCTGAATTTGGACACGATTTCAGAAAGTGCAGATCTGTTGGCTGGGCTCCACAGCTCAGTGACTGGATAATCAACAACAAGAATAAAAAAGAAAAACCGCAAAACAAAACCAAAAACACTGGTCAACATAAATACAAAACTTTTTGTCCATTGTTGATTGAAAATGAGTGTGTAAGTGTGCATGTCACTGTGTATGCCTGTGTATCTGCCATACGTTTTCATGCATATGCATCAGCATACCCATAAACCTTCCATACACAAAAGCCTCAGACTCCAACTATGGCATGTGTATGCTCTAACACCGTGATGAGGATCCACCAAGTTCTGATCACCTCGATCTGTGAAATCATACAATTAACTCAGTCTCTGATTAAAACAACTGCTATCAAAAAGAAAACACAAATGTACCGGGTCAGCACAAAAACAAAAAATTGATAGAACTTATTTCCACTAACAACAAAACAGGAACACCCTTCTACATCAAAATACTTGTAAGTTACAACGTGTGCAATATTCACACAGCCAAAGCCCATGCCAAAACCTACATGCAGGTTCACCTAATGCCCACATTCTACAAAAGTTGACATCTCATCTTCACCACCCTTGTGTAGTACTACAGAATCTGTCATGGAATGCTGGTGGGGCCAAATAAAAAAACAACAACCCTACTTAAGTTATTGTAAACACTGAAAACGGACAGGGATATCTGCACTTTAAAGTCAGATTTGTTCAATAGCAATACTTTAAAAAGTGAAATGTGTTGAATTTCATAAATTGCAGCCCTATGTTGCTTACACCCCCTCCCCCTAGGGTTACCTCACCATTATGTGCAATGAATTTAAGGCTTTTCCTGCTTCCTTTCCTCAAGAAGTTATCATGTCAACATGCTGGATTGTTCACTGCACTCTGTGACAAGAACTACAGAGGTTTTTTGACATTATCTTGGTGATGAAAGATAAAACATTAAGTACATCTTTATCTCTGAATGAAATGAAATTCATTCATACAGACAACACCCCCCGACTTCTGTCTTTCAAATGTCTGGATCTGTGTGCTGGTTTAGTGACTGGCAGAGAAGTGTTATTCTAAAGTCACGTCTGGCAGATATCTTAAATCATAGCGAAACAATATCAGCAGGATCAAACTGACATCTCCATTCAAAGCATTGTTTACCAACAACAAGACATTGGCTTCATATGCCCTTGTCACAGCCTGATATGAGAAAAGCTAACAGACCACTTATAACCTCATGAAATAATAATAGTTTTGTACAGCATGTAACTATCGATTCCACATGCTGAGGCATCAATCAGAATGTCTGGAATGAGGCTTCAAGGCTGACCCAAACTGACCACTCCCCTGGTTGGAGTTTCTCAAGTCCCCAGCCCTCCCTCGCCTGGAAACCGTGACCCACTGAGGCATGGTCAGCGAGCCAGCCCCTTTCTCTGCTGGGTAATCCCACAGGCAATGGAATCAGCGCCATTACACAAATTCATTCTGCTTACACACACATTGTCAACAACAACAAAAGTCAATGGATTAAAAAAAAAAATCTCGTCTTCCATTCAAATATATATTGTATACATATACAGAATGTGCTTTGTAAAATCCTGGTTTTCTTATGTTTGTTCAAGAAATGTATTCAACAATTCTGTAACTCAATTTTCTTTCATCAGCCGATGACAAGAAAAACCACAACAAGATGGAACTGGCAGCCACACCCATTGAAAGGATTCACCAGAACCCCATCACAAACAGTGAATCACGTATCATTGCTAGTCAGCTATGTCTCCCCCAAAACACCAACGTTTAAACCAACTCTACCTCTAGACAGGGTCAAACAGGCATGCAATTTCCAAAAGACAAACAAAACAAAACAAAAAACAAACAAAAAAGGGAAAGGGCTACATCACAAACATCAACAGTCAAAATGCCATTCTAACAGTTCCATCACCCAAAGAAAAAAAAAACAACCAAACAAAAAAGAACAGAAAAAGAATGCAGCACATTCATCATCGTCGCTCAGTTGTCCATGCATGCTGGCGGCAGTCATACGCAGGATCATGACATAGATCATTCATTCTACAGATCCAGGACATGGGTCTGCCTCTATCAATCCTGATGACATAGATCATTCATTCTACAGATCCAGGACATGGGTCTGCCTCTATCAATCCTGATGACATAGATCATTCATTCTACAGATCCAGGACATGGGTCTGCCTCTATCAATCCTGATGACATAGATCATTCATTCTACAGATCCAGGACCTGGGTCTGCCTCTATCAATCCTGGTGACATAGATCATTCATTCTACAGATCCAGGACATGAATCTGCCTCTATCAATCCTGATGACATAGATCATTCATTCTACAGATCCAAGACATGGGTCTGCCTCTATCAATCCTGGTGACATAGATCATTCATTCTACAGATCCAAGACGTGGGTCTGCCTCTATCAATCCTGATGACATAGATCATTCATTCTACAGATCCAAGACGTGGGTCTGCCTCTATCAATCCTGATGACATAGATCATTCATTCTACAGATCCAAGACGTGGGTCTGCCTCTATCAATCCTGATGACATAGATCGTTCATTTATCATACAGATCCAGGACATGGATCTGCCTCTATCAATCCTGATGACATAGATCATTCATTCTACAGATCCAAGACATGGGTCTGTCTCTATCAATCCTGATGACATAGATCGTTCATTTATCATACAGATCCAGGACGTGGGTCTGTCTCTATCAAATTTGAAAAAAAGCTAGAACACGGGTGGCGCTAGATGGGCTTGTAGAGCAGCGTAGTGACGTACTTCTTACGGAACCTGTGGGTGGCACTCAGCACCATCACACCATCCTGAAAATACAGACAGCACATACCTACATTGTATATATATATCCTGAAAACATACACAGCACATACCTATATTGTATATATATATCCTAAAAATATAGACAGCACATACCTACATTGTATATATATCCTGAAAACATAGACAGCACATACCTATATTGTATATATATCCTGACAACAAAGACATTACATTACATATCTATTTATTTATTCTTTTATATTGAGGATAATGAAATAAGCACTCATGTGCTTTTTTACATACAGTCCTCCTGTGTATGGAGTTTTGTAACTTTTGTCATCTGTTCCCACCAGCACACAATGGCCTACTTTTTTGAAAAGCAGAACAGGATTTAACATGAGCACAAGATTTTCTGCGTGCATTCGCACAAGGGGCCTCAGTTTATAGTTTCATCTGAAAGACTTTTGGGGAGAGTGGAGTCTGCACCGATGTCAACTCCAGAGGAAAAATCCTCTTGAACGTGATTCGAACCCGGGTCATCAGATTGTGAGCGCAATATTCTAACCACTAGGCTATTCTGTCTGTCTATTCCTGACATCATATATATATATATATATATATATATATATAGATAGATAGATAGATAGAAATACACACACACATCAATCATACATATATTACATTCTTTAGTTAAATCCATGTCTGAGGAAGCTCCAGGACAGGCAAAAATTTACATGTGAATAATGAAAAAGAAAGGAACAGCAGCAAGATTGGTCTTCTGAGTTCCATTATAGCTGCCCTCACTCAGACCACACACAGACTCTACTGTACAAACTGTACCCTCCGACTCTTCCTCACACACACACTGTGCTGTCTGTCCTTCACGGACTATACACCGCTGATACTTCTTTTCTGTACGCTGTGAATGCCAAGTGGAACATGGACACAGCCCAAAACTGTGATCCTGATCCACACACACACAAACAACAAAATAATGCTGTTTCATACTTTGTTATTATTTTTCTCCACTGCACAAGCTACAGCTTGTTTCCTTGAAGGCATAGGCTGAAGCTTAAGTCTGTCCTTAGCTTCTGAAGGTTAGGTTTAAACAGCTACTTGATTCTCAGGATCAGGTCACCTTTCTAACACGCTATTCACTGACTTCTTGTTCTCAGGATTAGGTCACCTTTCTAACACGCTGTTCACTGTCTTCTTGTTCTCAGGATCAGGTCACCTTTCTAAGATGCTGTTCACTGTCTTCTTGTAGGTCACCTTTCTAAGATGCTGTTCACTGTCTTCTTGTTCTCAGGATCAGGTCACCTTTCTAAGATGCTGTTCACCATCTTCTTGTTCTCAGGATCAGGTCACCTTTCTAATGTGCTAGTTTGATAAATTGGTGATGTACATATAGTCACATAATATATACATTCTTTCTGATGAGCTAGTTTGATAAATTGGTGATGTACATATAGTCACATAATATATACATTCTTTCTGATGAGCTAGTTTGATAAATTGGTGATGTACATATAGTCACATAATATATACATTCTTTCTGATGAGCTAGTTGGATAAATTGGTGATGTACATATAGTCACATAATATATACATTCTGATGAGCTAGTTTGATAAATTGGTGATGTACATATAGTCACATAATATATACATTCTTTCTGATGTGCTAGTTTGATAAATTGGTGATGTACATATAGTCACATAATATATACATTCTTTCTGATGAGTTAGTTTGATAAATTGGTGATGTACATATAGTCACATAATATATACATTCTTTCTGATGAGCTAGTTTGATAAATTGGTGATGTACATATGGTCGCATATACGGGGACGGGGACGAGATAGCCTAGTGGTTAGAACATTGCGCTTGCAATCTGATGACCCAGGTTTGATTCCCATTCAAGGGGATATTTTCCCCTGGAGTTAACATCAGTGCAGACTCCTCTCTCCCCAAAAGTCTTTCAAATGAGACTATAAACCAAGGCCCCGTGTGTGAATGCACGCAGAACATCTTGCGCATATGTTAAATCCTTTCCCGCCTTTCGTAAAAGTAGGCCATTGTGTGCCGGTAGGAACAGATGACAGAATTTACAAAACCGCATACACACGGGGACTGGATGCAAAAAAGCACATAAGTGTTTATTCCATTATCCTCCATATACAAGAATAAAATAAAATAAATAAAAATAAATATACACTTTTTCTTATGTGCTAGTTTGATAAATTGGTGATGTACGTATGTGTACATATACACTCTTTCTGATGTGCTAGATTGATAAAAGGTGGACATACATATACTCACATAATATATAATACTCTTTCTCATGTGCTAGTTTGATTAGTTTGATAAATGTGGACATACATAAAGTCACACAATATATAATACTCTTTCTGATGTGCTAGTTTGATCAAATGTGGATGTACATATGATCACATATACACTCGTTCTGATGTGCTAGTTTGATCAAATGTGGATGTATATATGACCACACATAATACTCTTTCTGATGTGCTAGTTTGACAAAATGTGTGCATACATATGCTTACATATACACTCTTTTATACTGTGCAGAGTTGGACTATTATTAGCTACAGCAAAGACCTGCTCAAAGCTGCGACTGACCTTTATGGAGAGAGCGTAGAGATGGTTCAACATAACATGATTTGGCTCTGGTAATAAGGAAGGTTCAATCTGGAACACATAACACACCACCATCAGTATCTGCCACTGTCACCACCCTCAGTGTGTGTATACATCATCACCATCACCATCATCACCACCATCATCAGTATCTGCCACTGTCACCACCCTCAGTGTGTGTATACATCATCACCATCACCATCATCACCACCACCATCAGTATCTGCCACTGTCACCACCCTCAGTGTGTGTGTACACCATCATCACCATCACCATCATCACCACCACCATCAGTATCTGCCACTGTCACCACCCTCAGTGTGTGTATACATCATCACCATCACCATCATCACCATCACCATCAGTATCTGCCACTGTCACCACCCTCAGTGTGTGTGTACACCATCATCACCATCACCATCAGTATCTGCCACTGTCACCACCCTCAGTGTGTGTATACACCATCATCACCATCACCATCAGTATCTGCCACTGTCACCACCCTCAGTGTGTGTATACACCATCACCACCATCACCACCATCACCATCAGTATCTGCCACTGTCACCACCCTCAGTGTGTGTATACACCATCACCATCACCATCACCATCACCATCAGTATCTGCCACTGTCACCACCCTCAGTGTGTGTATACATCATCACCATCACCATCACCACCATCATCAGTATCTGCCACTGTCACCACCCTCAGTGTGTGTATACACCATCACCATCACCATCACCATCACCATCAGTATCTGCCACTGTCACCACCCTCAGTGTGTGTATACACCATCACCACCATCACCATCATCAGTATCTGCCACTGTCACCACCCTCAGTGTGTGTATACACCATCACCATCACCACCACCATCACCATCATCATCAGTATCTACCACTGTCACCACCCTCAGTGTGTGTATACACCATCACCACCACCATCACCATCAGTATCTGCCACTGTCACCACCCTCAGTGTGTGTATACACCATCACCATCACCACCACCACCACCACCATCAGTATCTGCCACTGTCACCACCCTCAGTGTGTGTATACACCATCACCACCACCATCACCACCATCACCATCACCACCATCACCATCACCATCAGTATCTGCCACTGTCACCACCCTCAGTGTGTGTATACACCATCACCATCACCATCACCATCATCATCAGTATCTGCCACTGTCACCACCCTCAGTGTGTGTATACACCATCACCATCACCACCACCATCACCATCAGTATCTACCACTGTCACCACCCTCAGTGTGTGTGTACACCATCACCACCATCACCATCACCATCATCACAACCATCACCATCATCATCAGTATCTGCCACTGTCACCACCCTCAGTGTGTGTATACACCATCACCACCACCATCACCACCATCACCATCATCACAACCATCACCACCACCATCAGTATCTGCCACTGTCACCACCCTCAGTGTGTGTATACACCATCATCATCACAACCATCACCATCACCATCAGTATCTGCCACTGCCACCACCCTCAGTGTGTGTATACACCATCATCACCACCACCACCATCACCACCATCAGTATCTGCCACTGCCACCACCCTCAGTGTGTGTATACACCATCATCACCACCATCACCACCATCACCATCATCACCATCAGTATCTGCCACTGCCACCACCCTCAGTGTGTGTATACACCATCACCACCACCATCACCACCATCAGTATCTGCCACTGCCACCACCCTCAGTGTGTGTATACATCATCAGTATCTGCCACTGTGGATCGGTGGTCTAGAGGTAACGCGCCTGTCTAGAAAGCGAAAAGTCCGGGTCTGAAGTGTGCGGCGGTTCGTACCCCGTTTATACCGGAAATTTTTCCCCCATCCATTAGACCATGAGTGGTGGTCTGGGCGCTAGTCTTTCGGATGAGACGATAAACCGAGGTCCCGTGTGTTACACGTAATTATTTAGCGCACGTAAAAAACCCACGGCAACAAGAGAGTTGTCCCTGGCAAAATTCTTAGAAAAAAGCCACTCTGATAGGGAAACAAATACAGCTGCAGAAAAAAAAAAAAAAAAAAAAAAGGGTGAAAGGGTGCGCAGCGCTAAGTGGCGACGCGTTCTCCCGCTCTCCCCGGGGAGAGCAGCCCGAATTTCACGGAGAGAAATCTGCCGTGACTTAAAGTGGTATGAAATAAAATCTGAGCGCTTTGATTTGTTGCTTTACAAGATTCAGCGCTATATAAATTCCATACATTATTATTATTATTATTATTATACACCATCATCATCACAACCATCACCATCAGTATCTGCCACTGTCACCACCCTCAGTGTGTGTATACACCATCACCATCACCACCATCACCATCAGTATCTGCCACTGTCACCACCCTCAGTGTGTGTATACACCATCACCACCACCATCACCATCAGTATCTGCCACTGTCACCACCCTCAGTGTGTGTATACACCATCACCACCATCACCATCAGTATCTGCCACTGTCACCACCCTCAGTGTGTGTATACACCATCACCATCACCACCATCACTATCTGCCACTGTCACCACCCTCAGTGTGTGTATACACCATCACCATCACCACCATCACTATCTGCCACTGTCACCACCCTCAGTGTGTGTATACACCATCACCACCATCACCATCACCATCAGTATCTGCCACTGTCACCACCCTCAGTGTGTGTATACACCATCACCATCATCACCACCATCACCATCACCATCAGTATCTGCCACTGTCACCACCCTCAGTGTGTGTATACACCATCACCATCACCATCACCACCACCACCATCAGTATCTGCCACTGTCACCACCCTCAGTGTGTGTATACACCATCACCATCACCATCACCACCACCACCATCAGTATCTGCCACTGTCACCACCCTCAGTGTGTGTATACACCATCACCATCACCACCATCACCATCACCATCAGTATCTGCCACTGTCACCACCCTCAGTGTGTGTGTATACACCATCACCATCACCACCATCATCAGTATCTGCCACTGTCACCACCCTCAGTGTGTGTATACACCATCATCACCACCACCACCACCACCATCACCATCATCATCAGTATCTGCCACTGTCACCACCCTCAGTGTGTGTATACACCATCACCACCACCATCACCACCATCATCACCATCACCATCACCACCATCATCAGTATCTGCCACTGTCACCACCCTCAGTGTGTGTATACACCATCACCATCACCATCACCACCATCATCACCATCACCATCACCACCATCATCAGTATCTGCCACTGTCACCACCCTCAGTGTGTGTATACACCATCACCACCACCATCACCACCATCATCACCATCACCATCACCACCATCATCAGTATCTGCCACTGTCACCACCCTCAGTGTGTGTGTATGCACATCACCACCATTATTAACTGAACAATGAATACATCCACAAAAGGTTCATCTGCTTATTTTATCACAGACAAACCTCTTCACAAAACACACTCAGAGTAAATGAACACAATTCTGTCTGCACCTGGCATGCTACATAAAGTCACATGGCTGCCAAGCTTTGAAAAACAGTGAAGCTGATGAGGAATGAATGAGTTTACAAAGGGGGAGGAGGGCTGGGGTGGGGGTGGTTACAGATATTTTACAATAGCTGACAAGGATCTCGTTCATTTTTTTTTTTAAAAACTCACACAACAAAAAAACCTCCAAAAACCTTGAAAATCATACAAATTCACATTTTCTGCTTCAGATTTTCTTGGGTCAGAACAAAGGTTAAGCCTGGTAGGGTGGTTCCCAGAACATTCCGGTAATGGCGGGTCAAAGCTATGTGGCGGATCCCGGAATATTCCGGGATGACGTAGGTGATCGTAATTGAAAGCTCACTTTCACTCTCAAAGGTCACCCAATGAATGTTAAGGCCATTGTAGGGCCACAGAAAGGGGCGAGGGTCGTTCAAGACACACAAGCAACAACGGTTCTGATTGGTTTACAGTGGGGGGTTTTTTTTGGTGGGGGGGGGTGGAGATCGTCTTCAAGAAAAATGGTGGCCAGCGTTTGCACCAGAATTTCTTCAAGCAGTTTGCAAGCTTTTTTCACGATTTTGACAGCGAGGAGTTTTAGAGGCTGGATTTGGTTGAATAAAACAATGAGAGATATGATGAGGTAAGGATTGTAGAATATTTTGGAAAAACTTGGTAAAAATTTTATCGCGATCCAACCAAATCGAGCGGTGCTAGTTTTGCTGGATCGGCTTCTTCGCTACTCAGCGATTTTGACGTCACAGATTGTTTACTTTATTTTGAACCCGGTCTTCGTTCTTCGTTGGCAAGTCGTGTCCGTCCTGTCAACGTCTTCCTTGGGGTGCAGGAGTGCACCGTACTTCCTGTGGTGTGGTGTCTCTTCTTGGAGAGCAGAGGGGAACATTCATCTTTGAGTGGTTCGGGCTCCCGGGTACCAGTCTACGTTCTTCGTTGCACTGTCCGTTTTGTCAACGTCTTTCCTGGGGTGCAGGAGTGCGCCATATTCCGTTCCAGTGACAGGTTCCTGTGGGTGCCTCCAGTGGTGGAGTCGTGCCTGGAGAGGGTGCATCCTGTGTGCCCTGAAGAGTCGCCGACGGCTTGTCTCTGACCCTCTATCCCTTCATCCCCTGCAGCCACCTCTTTTCCCCACGACCTATTTCCCTTCTCCCTGCTGCTCTGTCCACCCGTGACCATCCTTGGGGACTTCAGCCTGTGATGGTGACCGTGATTGGAAACCCAAGTTGTGACTGTGAGGGAAGTGGGAGGGGAATATTCCTCAAACAGGTTTCTGAACTGTGCAGAAGAGGGGAGGGTATTATAGATAGAATTAAGAATGTGGTTGGTTATTGAATCTGTGTGTCTGTGTGGAAGTGAGTTTAAGTATTTGTCTTGATGTGATTGTTTTTGGATTTTGGAAAGTAAAGTCTGGAACGTTTTCTTCAGTGTTCCGTGTTTGGTGTTTTCGGGAAGATAGTTAGAGGGCATGGGTGGGGGTTTAGCCACAATCCCTTATGGAGCGCGACACTTTCATTACTTCCATAACTTAACGAAAGATGACTGATGCTTGACCAGGCGGAATTCTAACACGAGTCTTTTCAGAGAGAGGCAGACAAACCCTTGTGTGTAAAGGAGACTGGAAGAAGTGCTTCATGATTCAAACAGTGGAGGTGAGAACTTCCATAGACTAGATAAACAACTTCATGAAAATGATGTCAAATTTAATGATCCTGATTTTGATCCAGGTTCAGATTGCAGACCCTGAATATATTTGTTAGCTTGTTTTTATCCCTATTACTAGTGCTGCTGCTATATACATTATATTATCATTACTAGTGCTGCTGCTATATACATATCATCATTACTAGTCCTGCTGCTATATACATTATATCATCATTACTAGTGCTGCTGCTATATACATATCATCATTACTAGTGCTGCTGCTATATACATTAAGGGGCGCAACTCTGTATGCGACCAGCAGTGATTTTTTGGTCCGCAGTATTTAGTATTTTTATGTGATTTCTAGGTCTGGACTGTATCTGAAAGTTTGCTGTGTATAGTACAAGAGTGTGTGTGATTTTATGGAGGTATGTGTTTTATTAAAAGAAGAGTTTAAAAGGAGAAACTTTGAAAAATATTTTTATGTGTTTTTTTCTTCTACTAAGTTGCCATGTTTTACAGTCGTGATTTTCTGCTCAGCTTCAAAACACAAATGGGTACACTTGATTTATCACATCTAGATAGGGCAAGTCGCTTCCGAATAAGACTTAAAAAACGTGGAAAAAGAGGAGGAGTGAGAATAAGAGCTCGCCGTCGTTGTTTTAGGCTTTCTTTACCTTCTATTATTATGGGCAATGTGCAATCCATCCGAAACAAAGTTGATGAACTGATGGCTTGTTGTAAATTTGTTTGTGAATACAGAGAGGCAAACTTGATTTGTCTTTCTGAATCATGGTTGACGGAAAATGACGAGGACCCGACATTCCTGGTTTTACCATCTTCCGAGGGGATCGTTTAGTTGAAGAAACAGGAAAGACTAAAGGTGGAGGAGTGTGTGTTTTTGTTAACAACAGGTGGTGCCAAAATACCAGTGTGAAGAAAAGACTCTGTTCTGAGAATGTTGAACTCCTTAGCCTTGCTGTACGACCATTTTACTTACCAAGAGAATTTAATCAGATTTTTATCACAGTTGTGTACATACACCCTCGTGCAGACACAAAGGTAGCAGCCAACACAGTAGCTGACATCATTCATGAACTCTCTTCCACATCTCCAGACTCTCCATCTTTTATCCTTGGTGATTTTAACGAATGCAGGCTTGAGGAAGTTCTGCCACACTACCATCAGTATGTAGCATGCCCAACTTGTGGAGACAGAACTCTAGATCTCTGTTACGGCAACATCAAGCAGGCCTTTCTCTCCCGCTCCCTGCCAAGTATGGGACAGTCAGTACACACCATGGTGCAGCTGACCCCTGTCTACAAACAGAGGCTGAAGCAGGCAAAGCCGGTTGTCCGACATGTGAAGACATGGTCCCAGGAATCAGTTAAAGCCCTCAATGGTTGCTTTTTATCCACGGATTGGAATGTTTTCCTGGATGACAACAGCCCTGCAGATATCCAGGCAGATGTGATCTCCTGCTACATCAACTTTTGTGTGGACATGGTCTTGGAGAGCAAGGAGGTCAAGATATACCCCAACTCCAAGCCATGGATCTCCAAAGAACTCCGCACCTTGATTAAAGAAGACAGCAGGCTTTCAAACGACATGAAAACACCAAAGAGATTCAGAAAGCAATAAACAAGAGAATACAAGCAGACAAGAAGGAGTATTCCGCAAAGGTAGAGGAACATTTTCGTCAAAACAGGCCCAAACAGTTCTGGAAGGATGTTCAAACTATAACTGGATATAAAGCGAAGAAAAGGGAGATTGTGACAGAGGATGCCCTCAAGCTGGCAAACGAACTCAACATGTTTTATACCAGGTTTGACCAGAAGAACTTTCAAACAGAACAAGCAGAAGCTATAAAGACGGTAAAACAACAAACAGCATCTCGAGTGATCATTGAAGAGAATGAAGTGCAGAGTGAATTCAAGAAAGTCAACTGTAAGAGTGCATGTGGCCCAGACTGCATCAGCGCTAAAACCATCAAGGAATGCAGTGACTCTCTTGCTCCTGTCTTTACTCGCCTTTTCCAGCAGTCCCTTGACACTGGGTACATCCCTCAGCTCTGGAAGACCTCAACAATTATCCCAGTCCCAAAGAAACAAACTCCAAGCCAATTAAATGACTACAGGCCTGTAGCATTAACATCAATTCCATTCAAGTGTGCTGAAAAAATCGTTCTTCGTCGGCTGAGGCTCCAGACTGAAGGGCATCAAGATCCCCTCCAGTTTGCCTATTCTAAAGGCAGGGGCACAGATGATGCTTTACTGACTCTGCTGCACAAGTTGTACGAACATTTAGACCTTCCAGGAACTTACGCCAGAATTCTTTTTATTGATTTTTCAAGTGCTTTTAATACTATTCAACCTCATCTTTTAATACAGAAACTGCTGAGCATGGATGTCAACGCAACATTGATAGCATGGATTTTTAGCTTTTTAACAGAAAGACCACAAAGAGTGAGGATAGGGCAAGCTGTGTCAGACTACCTGTTGACTAATACAGGGGCCCCCCAAGGATGTGTTCTATCACCTGTCCTTTTTACCCTTTACACAGCTGACTGCCGTTTTTCTACTGACAGCAATATTCAAATCAAGTTTGCTGATGATACATCACTAACTGGGCTTCTGAAGAGCAGTGAGACCTCGTATAGATCCACAGTCAAAGCTTTAGTAGACTGGTGTGACAAGAACTATCTGGAATTGAATGTGTCAAAAACAGAAGAAATGATAATTGATTTCCGAAGGAAAAATGACAAGCCAACACCACTTACCATCAAGAATAAAGAAGTGCGGATAACCAGTGCTTATAGATATCTTGGCACGATCATTGACGACAGGCTGAGGTGGACTGAAAATGTTGATGCCTGTTATAAGAAAGCAAACCAAAGGATGTTCTTCCTAAGAAAACTGCGAAGCTTTCAAATCAGCAACACCATTTTACTGAGGTTTTATCAAGCTGCAGTGCAAAGCATTGCATTGTACAATCAAATCTGCTATTTTAGTAACACCAGAAAATCTGACAGCAACAAGCTAGACCGCATCACAAGGGCAGCAGCAAAGATCATCAAAAAGGACATCACTCCAGCCTCCAGCCTCTACGAGAAGAGCTGCCTGAAGAAGATGACCAGGATCATGAAGGATGACACCCATCCCCTCCACCCTGCACTGTCCCAGTGTGTGTCCAAGCGTGAGGTCAGCAGTCGTCTTCTGTCCATAAGAAGCAGAACCAGCCGATACAGAGACTCCTTCCTGCCCACAGCTGTCAGACTCTTTAACAGTCAACTCCAGTGACAGCAACACCCGTGAACAACAGCATCCCTGCCTGCAATGAAGAGAGAGAGAGAGAGAGAGAGAGTGTGTGTGTGTGTGCGTGTGGGTGTTGTGTTTTGCCATTTAGGTGTGTGTGTGTGTGTGTCTGTGAACAGATGTATAGGGGCATAGAAGTAGGGTTGTGGGTGGGCGGATAGACGGATGGCTGCATGCTAGGATGGAGTGGTGGCTGTGTGGAGGGGGAGGGGAGGGTTTGGGGGTCTGTGATGGAACTCACTGCCCAAGTTGTATGGCTGCTGTGTGCATGGTCAGGCATATATGGACCTCTGAACAGCGTGAAGGGGTTTGTGAGTGTGTAGGGGGTGGCGGCGGGGGGGGGTGTGTGTGTGTGTGTGTGTGTGTGTGTGTGTGTGGATGTATGGAGCGGGGTGGTTGTGAGATTCAGAGGAGGGGGGGGGGGGGGAGGAAGGGGGCATGGAATGGAGGAAAAAAGTGTGTGTATGTGCTTGCGCGCGTGCGTCCATGTGTGTGTGTGTGTGTGCTCCAGCTGGAGTGGGAGCAAATGTGCACATTATGCATGTTGTTTGTAGCATGTACTTGCAGTGGCGGGTTGCATGGTGGTGGCTGTGGTGGCAGGGAAGGGGGGGGGGGGTTGTTTCAAGAGGTTGGGTTTGCTGACTGACGGAAGAAAAGAGCTGGGTGTGCACGTGGCTGCTGGGCTGTCAGTGGACTTCTGGCTGTCCCACTCTTACTTTGTGCTCGATGCTGTTTTAGCGCTGCCTTGTATTTTTATTTGATATGTTTGAACATCTTTTTCATCTTAATATTCAACTGGAGACATTTTTAATTTAACTTTAATTTTAAAAAATAATAATAATAATTTATGTATTTATTTATTTAAATATTGTTGGATTATTTAGCTTGGTGTGTGTGTGTGTGGGTGTGTGTGTGTGTGTGTGTGTGTTGTGTGTGGTGTGTGTGTTTGTGTGTGTGTGTTTGCGCACGTGCGTATGTGTATATGTGTGCATGCTTGCGTTTGTGTAGGTGCGCGCGCGCGCGCGTGTGTGTGTGTGTGTGTGTGTGTGCGTGCGTGTGGAGAGAGAGGTGTGTGTGTTTAATCACTGTTACCTTTTACCCGTGTGTTCAAATTTATGTATGTCCATATGATCTTAGTTATTTAGAGGTGTTTTTAATCATTGTAAAACGAATTTCCTTTAATAGAATTGTGTGTGAATATGTGTGTGTGTTTAACAAATGTTACCTGTTATCACGTGCATTTATCCTATATATGTATGTATTCTATTACTTTCTTAGACATGTTTTAATCACTGCAAAGCAAATTTCCTTTAAACAGAGGACAATAAAAGAATTGAATTGAATTGAATTGAATTGAATTATATCATCATTACTAGTGCTGCTGCTATATACATATCATCATTACTAGTCCTGCTGCTATATACATTATATCATCATTACTAGTGCTGCTGCTATATACATTATATTATCATTACTAGTGCTGCTGCTATATACATATCATCATTACTAGTGCTGCTGCTATATACATTATATCATCATTACTAGTGCTGCTGCTGCTATATACATATCATCATTACTAGTGCTGCTGCTATATACATTATATCATCATTACTAGTGCTGCTACTATATACATTATACCATAATTACTAGTGCTGCTGCTATATACATTATATTATCATTACTAGTGCTGCTGCTATATACATATCATCATTACTAGTGCTGCTGCTATATACATTATATCATCATTACTAGTGCTGCTTCTATATACATTATATCATCATTACTAGTGCTGCTGCTATATACATATCATTACTAGTGCTGCTGCTATATACATGATATCATCATTACTAGTGCTGCTGCTATATACATATCATCATTACTAGTGCTGCTGCTATATACATTATATCATCATTACTATTGATGCTGCTATATACATATCATCATTACTAGTGCTGCTGCTATATACATTATATCATCATTACTATTGATGCTGCTATATACATTATATCATCATTACTAGTGCTGCTGCTATATACATATCATCATTACTAGTGCTGCTGCTATAATAATAATAATAATAATGTATGGAATTTATATAGCGCTGAATCTTGTAAAGCAACAAATCAAAGCGCTCAGATTTCATTTCATACCACTTTAAGTCACGGCAGATTTCTCTCCGTGAAATTCGGGCTGCTCTCCCCGGGAGAGCGCGTCGCCACAAGAGCAGTGCCACCCTTTTTTTTTTTTTTCTTTTTCCTGTCTGCAACTGTATTTGTTTCCCTATCAGAGTGGCTTTTTTCTAAGAATTTTGCCAGGGACAACTTTCTTGTTGCTGTGGGTTCTTTTACGTGCGCTAAATAATTACGTGTAACACACGGGACCTCGGTTTATCGTCTCATCTGAAAGACTAGCGCCCAGACCACCACTCATGGTCTAATGGATGGGGGAAAAGTTTCGGGTCCAAACGGGGTACGAACCGCCGCACACTTCAGACCCGGACTATTCCCTTTCTAGACAGGCGCGTTACCTCTCGACCACCGATCCACCTGCTGCTGCTGCTATATACATGATATCATCATTACTAGTGCTGCTGCTGCTATATACATATCAACATTACTAGTGCTGCTGCTATATACATATCAACATTACTAGTGCTGCTGCTATATACATTATATCATCATTACTAGTGCTGCTGCTATTTACATTATATTATCATTACTAGTGCTGCTGCTATATACATTATATCATCATTACTAGTGCTGCTGCTATATACATTATATCATTACTAGTGCTGCTGCTATATACATTATATCATCATTACTAGTGCTGCTGTTATATACATTATATCATCATTACTAGTGCCGCTGCTATATACATGATATCACCATTACTAGTGCTGCTGCTATATACATATCATCATTACTTGTGCTGCTGCTATATACATATCATCATTACTAGTGCTGCTGCTATATACATATCATTACTAGTGCTGCTGCTGCTATATACACTATATCATCATTACTAGTGCTGCTGCTATATACACTATATCATCATTACTAGTGCTGCTGCTATATACATGATATCATCATTACTAGTGCTGCTGCTATATACATACCATCATTACTATTGATGCTGCTGCTATATACATTATATCATCATTACTAGTGCTGCTGCTATATACATTATATCATCATTACAAGTGCTGCTGCTATATACACATCATCATTACTAGTGCTGCTGCTGCTATATACATATCATAACACAAACTCTCTTCCATTACAACAGCTTCAATAGAATTCGGCAATGCATCAGTCCCTCTATCCACTGCTGTAAAGTATCTAGGGGTCATTATTGACAACACACTCTCTATGCAAAAATTCATCACCCAGACCTGCCAGTCCTGCTTCTATCAATTACGGCGTATTAGTGCAATTCGAAAGTACCTGTCCACAGAGGCAACATCAAAACTTGTGGCATCTCTCATTCTTTCATGTCTGGACTATTGCAATTCTCTTTTGGCTGGTCTGCCAGCATCATCTATCCACTCCCTTCAACGTATTCAAAACTCTGCAGCTCGACTAGTTCTCAGAAAGAAAAAAATCTGAGCACATTACCCCTCTCTTGCGATCTCTCCACTGGCTGCCGCTCTCTCGCTCTCTCGCTTGGATATAGGCAGGGCGAAATTTTGCTGTGTAAATTTTGTGTTTAAATTGCCAAATAAACCAGCACCATGCCAGTTGTCGGGTTACCAACAACGCTGGAAGTGACGCTAGGTGCCCTGCTGCAACAACACTGCATCACCTCATGGAAGGTCTGTGGAGAAGGCGAGCAAACGACTGTTGTGCTTCGACTGAAGGCTGGCTCAAGTGATGGGAACATGGCGGGTCAACAAACACCTGTGTACTTCCGCAGAAAGCCTCCCAGTCAGACCAACAGGGACCGACGAAGGACAGAGGAGAGGAGACAGGCAGAGGAGAGGAGGCGGGCAGAGGAGAGGAGGCGGGCAGAGGAGAGGAGACAGACAGAGGAAAGGCAAGAAGACAAGGCAAGTGCATTGTTCCCATTCGAAACTTCGCCAAGTTTGTTTATGCCAACACCCCCATCACCCAGTCTGTCTCACACACCAACACCCCAGCCTCTCCAAACCACATGCCTTCGCAATCGGTGCTTCCCACACATGATTATCGCCGTGCGTCAGGTGCTGTCACAGTGTTGGAAGCTGACACAGTCGCTGAACAACAAGGTGGAATTGACCTGGTTGAGGTGCCTGTACCTGACATTACGATGGAGGGGGAGGACTGTGACGAATATCTAGATCAGATTCGGGATGCAGGCTACAGTGGAGATACTATAAAGAACTATGTGGGTGGGCTGAGAAACAGATCCCTGCAGAGAAATCTCAGGGACGTTTCTAGAAACAAGGACTTTCTTAATGTGTATACCTCTGATGAAATACCTGATACTATCATTTGTGAAAGTGAAGATATGATTTTTCAGTTTATCTGGACAGATGACACTCACAACCCTGCTGATTACTTTTGGTTTGCAAAAAAGAACACCAGGCAACTGACTCAGGAGGAAAAAGACATTTTTCCCAAAGCTGCAGCTGTGGACACCTCCCGATCGTGACAGAACCCAAGACAGAATTATGTTTGGACTGGATGTTTTACATGTTATGATGGATGCGATCAGATTTTTTTTCTGGTTAGAAGTGACTGTGGTTGCTGTATATGTGCGTGTGTGAGTGTGTGTGTGCATGCGCACCTCTTGTGCGTGCGTGCGCGCGTGTGTGTATGTATGTGTTGTGTATTTCGTGCATGTGTGTGTGCGTGGCGTGTTGTTTGTGCGTGCGTGTGTGCGTGTTCGTGCTAGTGTGTTTCGTGCGTGTGTGTGTGCGTGTGTGCATGCATATGTGTGTGCATATTTTGTGGGGTGTGGTTGTGAGAGAGAGAGAGAGAGAGGAGAGAGGAGAGAGAGAGAGAGAAAAAGAGAGAGAGAGAGGGGAGAGAGAGAGAGAGAGAGAGAGAGAGCAAAACAGGAGGTTAGGCATTTTGTGAGTTAGGTTTTTCACGTGTTGGAAAGAGCATGAGTTACCGGATCAAGACGGAATGTAGGGACAGGAAGCCCTGTCACAGACTCGGTGTTTAAATGATGTTTTGTGGTTGTTGTTACCCTCCCCCTCCCTTTCCCCATTAGAAATGGGCGAAAGTGTTAGGCACCAATTCATCTGAATCGTAATGTAAAACACTTCACCATGTCGTGGAATCCATGCCATGTCGACCATTTGGGCTGTAGAAATGATACATCTGTATTTCTGAAAATACGTGTTTTGTGCCCAGTCCCCTTCCCACTGTCCCCTTGTAAATGGGCTTTAACAGCTTATTACAATAAAATATTGTCATTGTCCACTGGCTGCCTGTGCCACAAAGAATAAACTATAAGATCAGTACTCTCTGTTACAAATGTCTCCACAAAACAGCACCTTCCTACCTCTGTGAATGTCTCCACCTGTATACCCCTTCTCGTTCCCTTCGCTCTGCTGCAGAATCCTTGTGCTTACAAACACCTAGATTCAACCAGTCCACCGTTGGCCGTCGCTCTTTCTCTGTTTCTGGTCCATCGATTTGGAAGGGCCTCCCTATCTCTCTTCGCCAAAGGCCTTTTTTGGGGACTCTTTTAAATCTGGCCTCAAGACATATTTGTTTCAAACCTAAGAATTTCCTCCCCTGTTTCATTTCTAGCTATCCCTGCTTTTCAACGCACCAAAAATTCCATCACCCCCCAAAGTTGTATAACGTGTGTTTTGTGTGTGTTGGGGTGTGTGGCATTTGGACTTGTTAGAACTATTACTTGCTATTGGTTGCATGACTGTGTAAGAATGAGTTGAGTGCAAGCGCTTTGATTTGTCTGTGCAAGATACAGCGCTATATAAATTCCATTTATTATTATTATTATTATCATCATTACTAGTGCTGCTGCTATATACATTATATCATTACTAGTGCTGCTGCTATATACATTATATCATTACTAGTGCTGCTGCTATATACATGATCTCATCATTACTAGTGCTGCCGCTATATATATGATATCATCATTACTAGTGCTGCTGCTATATACATTATATCATCATTACTAGTGCTGCTGCTATATACATATCATCATTACTAGTGCTGCTGCTATATACATATTCATCATTACTAGTGCTGCTGCTATATTTCAAAGATATCATCATTTCAGTGTGCTGCTGCTGCTAATATACATATCATCAAATTTCTAGTGCTGCTGCTGCTATATACATATCTATCATTACTAGTGCTGCTGCTGCTATATACATATCATCATTACTAGTGCTGCTGCTATATACATATCATCATTACTAGTGCTGCTGCTATATACATATCATCATTACTAGTGCTGCTGCTATATACATATCATCATTACTAGTGCTGCTGGTATATACATTATATCATCATTACTAGTGCTGCTGCTGGTATATACATATCATCATTACTAGTCCTGGCTATGTACATTATTTTCATCATTACTAGTGCTGCTGCTATATAACATTTTATTTATCATTACTAGTGCTGCTGCTATTACTTACATCATCATTATAGGCTGCTGCTATATACATATCATCATTACTAGTTTCTGCCGTATATACATATCATCATTACTAGTGCGCTACTTATATATATCATCATTACATTGATGCGGCTGCTATATACATATCATCATTACTAGTGCTGCTGCTATACAGATTTCAACATTACTAGTGCTGCTGCTATATACATACAACATACTAGTGCTGCTGCTATATATATCTCATTACTATTGATGCTGCGCTTTATACATATCATCATTACTAGTGCTGCTGCTATATAGATATCAACATTACTTAGTGCTGCTGCTATATACATGATATCAACATTACTAGTGCTGCTTGTGTATATACATGAAAATCATCATTACTATTGATGCTGCAATATACATTATATCATCATTACTACTGATGCTGCTATATACATATCATCATTACTAGTGATGCTGCTATATACATTGTTTATATCCTCATTACTATTGATACTGCTATATACATTGTTTATATCACCATTACTAGTGATGCTGCTATATATATTATATCTTCTTCTTCTTCCTTTTTTGTCATGTTTCTCCCAGGGGAGGTTTGACATTGATGAGCCTTCTCCATCTCTCTGTTTTGAGCTTCCTCCTTACTTATGCCCCTTTCTCTAAGATCATCTGCAATACAGGCAGCCCAGGTTTTACTAGGTCTTCCCTTTGGTCTCTTTCCATCCACTACGAAGTTCATTGCTCTTTTTATGATGATGTGGTGGTCTGCTCTCTGTTGACCATGCCCAAACCAGCGCAGTCTATTGGTACTCGCTACAGACTTCAGATCATCAACTTTGCACATTCTTGTTTATATCATCATTACTATTGATGCTGCTATATACATTATTTATATCATCATTACTATTGATGCTGCTATATACATTGTTTATATCATCATTACTAGTGATGCTGCTATATACATATCATCATTACTAGTGCTGCTGCTATATACATATCATCATTACTAGTGCTGCTGCTATATACATGATATCATCATTACTAGTGCTGCTGCTGCTATATACATATCATCATTACTAGTGCTGCTGCTGCTATATACATATCATCATTACTAGTGCTGCTGCTGCTATATACATATCATCATTACTATGCTGCTGCTATATAACATATCATCATTACTAGTGCTGCTGCTATATACATATCATCATTACTAGTGCTGCTGCTATTACATCATCATTACTAGTGTGCTGGTATATACATTATATCATCATTACTAGTGCTGCTGCTGGTATATACATATCATCATTACTAGTCCTGCTGCTATATACATTATATCATCATTACTAGTGCTGCTGCTATATACATTATATCATCATTACTAGTGCTGCTGCTATATACATTACATCATCATTACTAGTGCTGCTGCTATATACATATCATCATTACTAGTGCTGCCGCTATATACATATCATCATTACTAGTGCTGCTACTATATATATATCATCATTACTATTGATGCGGCTGCTATATACATATCATCATTACTAGTGCTGCTGCTATACAGATATCAACATTACTAGTGCTGCTGCTATATACATATCAACATTACTAGTGCTGCTGCTATATATATCATCATTACTATTGATGCTGCTGCTTTATACATATCATCATTACTAGTGCTGCTGCTATATAGATATCAACATTACTAGTGCTGCTGCTATATACATGATATCAACATTACTAGTGCTGCTGCTATATACATGATATCATCATTACTATTGATGCTGCAATATACATTATATCATCATTACTACTGATGCTGCTATATACATATCATCATTACTAGTGATGCTGCTATATACATTGTTTATATCCTCATTACTATTGATACTGCTATATACATTGTTTATATCACCATTACTAGTGATGCTGCTATATATATTATATCTTCTTCTTCTTCCTTTTTTGTCATGTTTCTCCCAGGGGAGGTTTGCCATTGATGAGCCTTCTCCATCTCTCTGTTTTGAGCTTCCTCCTTACTTATGCCCCTTTCTCTAAGATCATCTGCAATACAGGCAGCCCAGGTTTTACTAGGTCTTCCCTTTGGTCTCTTTCCATCCACTACGAAGTTCATTGCTCTTTTTATGATGATGTGGTGGTCTGCTCTCTGTTGACCATGCCCAAACCAGCGCAGTCTATTGGTACTCGCTACAGACTTCAGATCATCAACTTTGCACATTCTTGTTTATATCATCATTACTATTGATGCTGCTATATACATTATTTATATCATCATTACTATTGATGCTGCTATATACATTGTTTATATCATCATTACTAGTGATGCTGCTATATACATTGTTTATATCATCATTACTAGTGATGCTGCTATATACATTGTTTATATCATTGTTACTAGTCTTGCTGTTATATACCTGGGCACAGGTAGGCAGGGGTGTCCTTGTTGAGGATGACCTGCAGAAGATGTAAAGGGAGGAGGGGTGGTGGGGCACACATCCTCAGCATTGTCATCATTACTACCACAAGTTACTACTACTACTACTAATGCTGCTGCTGCTACATACGTGGGCAGGGGTGTCCTTGTTGAGGATGACCTGCAGGAGCTGGGGCGGGAGGAAGGGGGGTCCTGTCTGCTTGCCCTCTGTACGGCGGGGAGGGATCTCCTGTCCGTATTCGTCACTGTTGGTCACCCCATCTGTCCACACCATACAATGCCGTCAACATCTCTATTTCATAATATCGTCAGTAGGTACAGTCAACATCTCTACACCATCATACCATCACTACATACATACAGTCAACATGTCTACACCATGATACCATCACTACATACATACAGTCAACATCTCTACACCATCATACCATCACTACATACATACAGTCAACATCTCTACACCATCATACCATCACTACATACATACAGTCAACATCTCTACACCATGATACCATCACTACATACATACAGTCAACATCTCTACACCATGATACCATCACTACATACATACAGTCAACATCTCTACACCATCATACCATCACTACATACATACAGTCAACATCTCTACACCATGCATACCATCACTACATACATACAGTCAACATCTCATACACCATCATACCATCACCACATACATACAGTCAACATCTCTACACCATATACCATCACTACATACATACAGTCAACATCTCTACACCATGATACCATCACTACATACATACAGTCAACATCTCTACACCATCATACCATCACTACATAATAATAATAATAATATATGGAATTTATATAGCGCTGAATCTTGTAAAAAACAAACAAATCGAAGCTCTTACATACAGTTAACATCTCTACACCATGATACCATCACTACATACATACAGTCAACATCTCTACACCATCATACCATCACTACATACATACAGTCAACATCTCTACACCATCATACCATCACTACATACATACAGTCAACATCTCTACACCATCATACCATCACTACATACATACAGTCAACATCTCTACACCATCATACATACACTACATGCATACAGTCAACATCTCTACACCATGATACCATCACTACATACATACAGTCAACATCTCTACACCATCATACCATCACAACATACATACAGTCAACATCTCTACACCACCATACCATCACTACATACATACAGTCAACATCTCTACACCACCATACCATCACAACATACATACAGTCAACATCTCTACACCATCATACCATCACTACATACATACAGTCAACATCTCTACACCATCATACCATCACTACATACATACAGTCAACATCTCTACACCATCATACCATCACTACATACATACAGTCAACATCTCTACACCATCATACCATCACAACATACATACAGTCAACATCTCTACACCATGATACCATCACTACATACATACAGTCAACATCTCTACACCATCATACCATCACTACATACATACAGTCAACATCTCTACACCATCATACCATCACTACATACATACAGTCAACATCTCTACACCATGATACCATCACTACATACAGTTCTGGTTGCTTTCTTCTGCTTCTATCACAGATGGATGGGTTTATACATGTACACATGTGCGAGATGGTCTCTGTGTATTCATACATGAATGGGAACTCATTTAAAGTCTCATCTGAACAACTGTCCAGGGAGTGGAATAAGCACTGATGTTAACTGTAAGGAAACACCCTGCAAACTAAGCTGTACAGCCCATGAGAGGAGCTGGAAAGGACTTGCCACTATTTCTCCCAAACCCATTTGTCGGAGTAAAAAGTGAACGAGAGAAGAAGTGAAAAGAAGACGACTCCGAGGAAACCTGTCACGGGAGATTACAACCTGCACCTTCAACTACTGTCACAGTAAAAGTCTGACAACACTGTGACCACCAGACTGACTGTCCCTCCTTTCTCCAGTCCACACCCACACCCCAACACTATACCCACCTTGTCTTTTGGGTTTGAGGGCGGCACGACTGTCCAGAGCCAGGGCCTCGAAGACCTCAAAGTCTGACTTTTTCACCAGCACTTTGTTGTTCTGGTTGCCCACCCCATTTGGTGACTGAGGCTGCAACACAAGACAACCGCTGATGATTCATGCACAGATTTCACCCCACCTGAAACAAACTGACTACAGCTACTTCCTCATGAGCAATAACTTGGCTGAGTTTCCCCTGCACTCCCCAAGGAATACATGGGGCATTACACTAAGACTTTAAGTTCACACACACACACAACACAAAACCTATTTTTGAATATTATAATGAGGGCTTTACATGTTTCTCTTCACTGGCTAAATTCAGGCAAAGAGTGTGTGTGTGTGTGTGTGTGTGTGTGTGTGTGTGTGTGTGTGTGTGTGTGTTTGACAAGTAACATTAGGAGGAGCCCTACTGCTGTCTCCACACATCTGTCTGTCTGCAGGTCCCTTCTTCTTTTTACATCTTGACAGAGATCAAGAGTCAGTGTCCTGTGGGCAGTTTTTGCAGAGACAGGATGATCCTGGCTTTTCTTTCTTGACAGTTGTCAACAGACTACCAAAAAGGGCCAGTGGTTGCCATTCCTTCTTGCTGTTAATCTCTTTATTCTTTATCCGTTTCATAGGAAATGCACAAAACCTTAGGGCAGGGGAGTGACAGGAAAAAAGCAGGGGAGTGACAGGAAAAAAGACAAGACTAACGCAGTTCATGATCACCTGAACACCACATCAATTAAAAACAAATCAAATAACCAACCAAACACAAATCACAATAATCAAAACACCATAATAATCCCCCCCCCCCCCCCCAAAAAAAAAAAATCAACAAAAACACAAAAAACTAGTACTGTTCAATGACCAAGTCACAATTAAAAAGACAACATACAAAAAACCCTGAAAAGAGCCCAATGAAAGACAGTTCATGACAACCAGAACAGGAATATCAGCATATAAGCAAACACACTTATCTACAATCTAACATCACAGCAGACATACAGCCATCAGCAAAATGTAACCCACTTATCATATTCAGGCCAGAAGGAATAAGAAGGCTGGGAGGAGAGGGGAGGGGAAAGGTTTTGTTTGCACAAGGAACAAAGCCATAAACAGTGACAACTGCTGATAAAGAGAGAAAGAGAAAAGAGAGAGAGAGAGAGAGAGAGAGACAGAGACAGAGGGGAATATTGAACTCATTTCGAGGCTTTTCCCATGGACTTGTAGAGGAATGGAGTAGTACCAATGTTTACTCCAGGGGAAATGCCAAGGGAGATGGGGCTGCCTGTAAAGTAGAGGACACACCATTCTTTTGAACCCTGTGGACCAGACGGACCTTTCAAATGTGTTCATTGCAACCTGTCAGTGTAAACAGGACGAACACGTGTACAAAGTGAACAGTGGCTGACTGCCCAGAGACTTCAATCCCATCACTTCACTAGGCACACAGGCTCATGTGCGCAAGGCGACCTGAAGCTTTAAAACCGAGTGTTGATTGGCTGGAGGATGTGAGCAATCCATTCGAGATGGAGCTGGACCTATTTTGATTGGTCGTGTTGAACCTGACACTTCAAACTGCTTGAGATGCACATTTAGGGCGACAGCTAACCCATGTGGGGTTTGTTCTGCCCCGATCATTCCTGCCCCGCAGTTCAGGAAGCTAGCCTGTAGGCTTCCTTATGTTGGAGCACCTAAGACCTAGGGAGATGAGGAGAAGGGTGAAGTGAGAAGGTGATACACAACAAGCAGGGACATCTATAGATAGATAGATACCTCATGGGGGTTGAGGACCCACTGTCCATCCACATGGAACTTGTATTCATGTTCTCCTTCTGGCAGGTCTACAATGGTGTAGAAATCGCCATGACTGAAACACACACACACACACACATCATTGTGATTACAGCACACAGGGCACCCACACGTCTATAACAGAAAAACACAAGGACTTGTCAAGCATTTTGCTTGTCAATTTGAAGGACTATAAATAATAAAATATTGACATGTTTAACTTTACTACCATTGTTATAATAACATATAAGAACCAGTTAAAAAAAAAAAGCTCCAAAGTAAATACCCCCCCCCCCCACACACACACACACACAAAGTGTTTTCTTTCACCCCACATTTGGTGCTGAGCCTAGACTTGTTTGCTGAGCCTAGACTTGTTTGCTGAGCCTAGACTTGTTTGCTGAGCCTAGACTTGTTTGCTGAGCCTAGACTTGTTTGCTGAGCCTAGACTTGTTTGCTGAGCCTAGACTTGTTTGTATTGCTGGGGTGGTAGGTGGGTGGGGAGTGGGGGGATGTATTTAAGTGAACTGATAGATCTGGTAGCTGGCAATCCCAGAAGTCTACTGATGGTGGGAGTGATGCAACTGTCTTTTTACAGGGTTCAAAAGAATGTTTGGAAGACCATGCAACCTTTTAAGACAACTCACTCTTTTTTTCAGGGGGCCTTCTTTAACAATTAATTTCTGTCTCTTAATAATTAACAAAGTACAAAAAGTTCAAGGTTGAAAACGAAACATAACACTTGCAAGTTCATTTTGGTACAATTTTAAAACCAATTTTTTTTGGCGGTAGATTCCAAGTAATGAATATAAAAGAAGTAAGGACACAATGCATGCAATCTTCCCAGGACACTACAATTACTGTAAACTAAATGATCACCTGTATATTTTGTGTGCTGCAATCCTGTATTTGTTTTGGTTGTTCTGCGATAGGGTTTTTGCATTCTGTTCTGGTTATGGTCATTTTTTAGATTTAAATATGTGACGTTCCATTTCGAAATGAGTTGCTTGCCACTTCAGGCCTTTTCCACTAGAGCCCAAAATATGCAATGCAGTAGGGGTGTCAGGTCCGATTTTGGGATTTTGGAATAAGCTGATAATATAGACATTTCCAAACCAGAAAACATCAATAAAATAATATTTAGTTTCTTTCCTTATCAAAATCGTATTTTGAAACAACACACCCACCCCAAAAGATAGCGATTATGATGAAAAAGACCCTGAAGAAACTACTTTTCCGCAACCTGTATCCCTCAAGATTTATAATAGATCCACCGAGTGACACACGTTTGAAAGCTCACAGTTTTGACCTTCACGCTGTGTCAACTATAACTGGCTTAAGTGAAAACTTTATCCGACGAAAACACTCAAAGTAGGGAAGCAGTCATAAACAAAATGTCATTAGGGGAAAATTTCATTATTCTCATTGGCCGAAGAGAGCATGTGACCTAGGTAAACCATCAAGGAGATGCCTGTAACAAAAATGGCGTCATCCACTTCGAAAGTACAATCGATAATAATACCTCAAAATTCTGCTAGTTCTGCCAATATTCTGGATGGGTAGAACTCCAAAGGGCTTTAGGAATGAAGTGAGAACTATGTTACAACCGACTGCAGTGCTAGTTAGGAAAACATGATCTAAAACGATGCAGCTGATCATCACGAAATCCCTGACGTGACTGAATTGAACACGGAAATGATCGCTGGTTCCTCGTGAACAGAAAACAGCGCTTCTGATTCAAGTGATGAAGATAATAACACTAACAGTCAAATATATTTTGCCAGTATGCTTTATCTCAACATCATTGAGGCAGTCAAACTGAATACCAAAGTTCTCAGACAGCAAAAAAATTCAGCGATTTGACTGCAAGTGCCAAGTGCTAAAAATAGGCTGAAAACCAACTGAAAACTGATTCTGGTAAACGAGTTTCAGCACAGTTTTGATCAGATGAACTACTGGCAGAAACTGAATAAGGCAGAATGCATTAAAGGTGAGAAATCATGTTTATGATGTGTGTGTGTGTGTGTGTTGTGTGTGTGTGAGTGATATTTCTCTGTGTGTGTGTGTACATGTTGAATTTCATGTATGATGGGGATAGTGTGCGTGCGTGCGTGCGTGTGTGTGTATGTGTCTGTGTACACATGCATGCGTGCTCCATGTATCATGTATGTCGGAGTAGTGTGTGTGTTTTTATTTTTATTTTATTTATTTTATTCTATTCTTTTATTTCTAGGATAATGGAATAAGCACTTATGTTCTTTTTTTACATCCAGTCCCCGTGTGTATGCGGTTTTGTAAATTATGTCATCTGTTCCCACCGGCACACAGTGACCTACTCTTACAAAAAGTGGAACAGGATTAAATGTGTGCACAAGATGTTCTGCATGCTTTCGCACACAGGACCTCAGTTTATAGTCTCATCCGAAGGACTTTTGGGGAGAGTGGAGTCTGCACCGATGTTAACTCCCAAACCCGGGTCGTCAGAATGCGAGGGCAATGTTCTAACCATTAGGATATCCGTGTGTGTGTTGTGTGTTGTGTGATGTGTGTGTGTGTGTGAGAGTGTGTGTGATGTGTGTGTGTGTGAATCAGATCTCAGATTGCGAGGGCAATGTTCTAACCATTAGGATATCCAGTGTGTGTAGTGTGTGTGTGTGTGTGTGTGTGTGTGTGTGTTGTGTGTGTGTGGTGTGAATCAGATCTCTGGCTTCAGGTTTTCAATTTTAAAAATTGTAATACCTTTTTAAAATGTGATTCTGGAAAAAAAAAATTTCAACACATAGAGAGGAAGGGGATTCAGAGTGAAGAGTACACCAATGATTATGCACCCATTGTACAGTGTGTGTGTGTGTGTGTGTGTGTGTGTGTTCTGCCTTTTCTTTTCCAGGGGTGAAAGACATCTTATTTGGCTTATTATTAGTGGGATTGCCTAGCAGCACTAGTAAACTTACCTTTTTGAAACCTTCTGGTCAAAATATGCGGAAGCACATCTGAGTAAGAAATCTTCATGATTGTAATAAAATATGCAGAGAAACATAAATTTACATTTATCTGTGAGTAGGAAATTTTTTATATGTTTTAGGCATAAACAGGAAAAGTATATCTGCAAACAAAAAAGTTCACTGATTTTGTTTTAAATTCTTTGTTTTGGAGGGGGGTGGGGGGTGTTGTTCTCTTTTTGGTGCTGATTTCATTTAACTTTCAATCAAATAAGTTTAGATGTTAATTGAAACGTGACAGTAAATGGTAAAATCTTCTAATTTGAATCTTAGTGGCAAAGAGTCTACTGTTGTGCTTATAGACAGTTTTAAGTTAAGTTGGTTAAAAAATAAAGTGTTGATATCAGTTGTTTCAAGGTTTGTTTAATTAAACCATAGATCTTGAGTACAAGCAGCACATGTCACACTCACTCTCACTTTGTGTCACATTCACACACACACAGTGTTTAATTCATTATACACACGTATACATGTGAACTATATTAAGAAATATACCACAAACGCTCTTTGTATAAGTTTTCACCATTTTTGTCTTGTTTCATGTTTTAGTTTGACAGTGCTTATTCATTGTTTATATTTTTATTTCTTTAATAACAAGCCTTTGATTTTGATATTGATATTGTTTCAACTGTACTAAGAACATTATCATGAAAATGGAATGACTTCAAGGGTCAAGAAGGGAGGGAAGAAAGTTTAACATCAAAGCCCTAACACCAGAAGACAGACTTGTGTTGTCTATAATATTTACTAATTTTGCGTGTCAGTATATGTGGGATTTTTTTTCTATTTTATTTAGTGGGTGTGGGACACACTGTGCGATGAAGTATGTTTGCAGAATTCTGTGTGTGTGAAGTCAAATTAAAGTAATATTCACTGCCAAAATATCAAGTTTTATCATTCTTGTTCATCTTGCTCTCACAAGAAAAAAATGTGTAAGCAAAACTGCTTCATAAAATCCAACTATTATAAATCATATCAAAAGAAAACATTAACAGATGAAAACAAGAACAACAGCATCAGTTAACTTGTGAGACCAGACAAAATAAAGAACTTACCTGGATATAAGAAAAAACCCAAACAAAGTAAACATCAAATGAACGGACAGACTATACATGGTACACATACATGCATGCACATTCATCAGATAAACAGACATATGAATTATAGGTAACAGGATGACAAATAATTAAAATATTTTGCAACGTATGACATAACAGCTGATAAGTATTTAATTCTAGAAAAATAGTTTACACTTGTTCCACTCTGTGTGTGTGTGTGTGTGTGTGTGTGTGCGTGCGTGTGTGTGTGTGTGTGTGTGTGGTGTGCGTGTGTGCGCGTGTGTGTGTGTTTCAGATTGTGTGTTTGTTCACAATGTGTTTGTGTGTGGTGTACCACTACCAGTGTGTCCACATGTTTTATGTGTTTTATAGACATGTATGATGTAAGTTAGTGTTGTACAAAGCTGTGGCTAAAGAAATTACAGTGTCAGCATTATGTGTTTTCAGAGTCTAAAACTGGCTAAGGAAAGAGAATAGTGTTTTGTGCATGTTCATATCATACTTTAGAACAGTTTTCAATGTCTACAAAATACTGCCTCATTTACTGTGCAAATTTTATAGAAAGTATTGCCCTGAAACCTTGCAGGTAGATGCAAAAGTGGCTTCTAAGACAAGAGCAATACACTACATACTGTCATTTTAAAATGTCTGATCTATGAAGGTTTTAATTTTAAGCAAGGTTAAATTTGATGATGAAATTTGTTGATTTTAAGAAAAAAATCCATATTGGTGTTGTCTACACCTATGTAAATTCATACAATCAAATTTGTATCTATGGCACCTTTCTATTCATGTCCTTTGGCTTTGTAATACTTTTAGCTTCAACACTCCATACATTAGCTAATTGTAGTTGAGGAGCAGGTGTACCTGTTTTTCACAAAATAATTTTTTTTTAAATCACCGAAATATTTCTTCTTGATAATAAGTGTTGCACGTTTCTAGCTTTAAATAATGTTCTCTTTCTGTTTAAAATTTCATTGCAAAATCTTTTGTGGAACCTGAGATACAATAATCTGCCAAAATGCATATCGAGGCCCAGGGTAGTCCCCCATTAAAATATGTCTTGAATTTGAGACAATTCACATATGACCATAAACATTTGTAGCGTGTATTCCTTTATGTATTCAATCAGCATGTAAAGTTTCATAAAGATTGAACATTGGTTGCTAAGGAAAATCTTACACTGAATTTGTGATTCAGCTTTCCTTCACTTTCTCAAAATGGCCACTTAGAGGGATTCTGCATTCTAAACCCCATATCTCAGAAACTAAACATCCGATTTGAATGGAGTTTTCACCAGTAGAAAGAGCATTCAAAGTACATTTTGAATCACATCAAACGTTTTAAAAAATCCGGATGGTGAGAAGAGACTCATTATGTATACATTACTGAATTAAAAAAAAGTTTTAAAAAAGTAAACTAAATGATCACCTCTACTGTCTGGTCCATTCATCATAACTTAGCTGGTTGAATGGTTCTCAAGGTATAATTACTTTATAACCAAGTTGTCAGCTCTGTGATTCTTACTTTATCAAGAGACTGTTCCTAACATTATGTCAATATGTGCCTACTCACATTGTAAAAACATTAAAAAAATCGCCATCACTGGGTAACAGAAAGACAAAAATGATGGGGCAGATAGGCCTACTGATTCTTTGCCTTCATCGAACGCTCTGACAACAACTATTGCCTGTCACATGAGTGGAAATGCATTGCACTACTGTTATATGCTTGACTAATCAGGCTCATTGCATCGGACTTCAGTGTGGGAGAGCATTATCATCTGTATTGATGAAGGTAATTAATGCACTGGCTGGTATGCACGTAAAGTTGGCCTGGGAGATAATAAAAATCCATAACCTTAATTCACCAGATGCTGCCAAGATTCAAGCCTACAAATTCATGGACCCATGGGACTGAAGTCAAACGGTCTTAACCACTTGGCTAAAGCATCCGTCCTTTATTTGTTTGTTTGCACAAAAATGTTTATTTAGTTTATTATAATCCTTAAGTTAAAAGCAAAACTTTTGACAGAGAAGCCTTGATTTTCAAGGGTTTACAGGGAGGTTTTGTCACAAGTTCTCATTTTGGTCATTTTCATGCGGATTCAAGGTTTTGAATCTAATATTCTTCAGGAAAACTGCCAATAATTTTTTTTGTTCAATAAAATAGAAGATTACCCTAGGATGTAAACTAGGAAAAAGCTTTGTCTGACACAAGCACAGTGAGAATATATGAAAATAATATATGGAATTTATATAAATTTAAGATAGGTACCTTTTAGCCAGGGGAATCTTGCCTTTCCATCCATTGAAGGAGCCAGCAACGAAGACGTCCCTACCCCCACCCTCCCACTTGAAGACGGTGGGAAGAAGTCGGGGACTGGTTGGCTGCTGGATGGATAAGCCAGGCGTCAGCGTGCTGGCTCTGGTCCGCTGAAATGGAAAACAAAGATAAAAGATAGATAGATATATATATTATACATCTTGCTTAGTTGTGAACACTGTAAGTTGTAACTGAGCAATGCAGACATGTCTGAATCAGAATCATCATCTTCTGTACAACCTGGAGGAGGGATGGGCTCTGTCACACCTTGCTCATGACATACTGCCTAAAAAATCTGGTGCAATGCTCCGACTCCTAAAGGAGGTAACAGGAGAAATCATACGAAGTCTGAAAGTCTTCTTGCGTATAATATTATAATACTAATAGCAAGGACAGGATACTGATGAAATTCCTCATTAATATAATATTTTTTAATATGAATAATAATGATAAAAAGCACTGTACAACAACAATAGACCCTTAAGTTTTACAGTTTCGATTCACACACTGTATCATGTATGATGTATGTCACACGGCATGTGCAGTCTGGGAACAAAACCAAACCCAAACCATGGAGCATGAAAAAACAACCAAGTACTACAGTCTACACACTAGAGTGATACTGATAGACAGTAATCAATCAATCATCACTTTGGACCTTCTATCCAGAAATGAAGATTACAAATTCAGTACTCATGATTTGCTTTGAAATTCATTCATGAATTCATGCAAATGATGTAGACCAAATTAAAATCGCAGGTTTATAAATAAGAAAGAAAAGAGAACTATTACATTATTACTATTAAAGTATTAGGCTATTATTAGAATTACAATTGTCTCATTTCATAACAGACAATATTCTTTCCTCTGAGGCTTCATGTAGTGGCTGAAACTGTAAAAACAACAAACAAACAAAACCCAAACCTCTTTAAGTCTTTTTCTTCAACTTGTTAAATCAATAGATGTGTTTCTGAACAGATGAAAATGGTTATTTCATTTACATGCTATTTTTAAACCACTGCGAAGCATGTTCATTTTCAAGTCTTACTTGTATTATTAATTCTTTTGGGTCGCAAGTGACAAGCAGTACATGCTGTGATAAATACCATTTGTAGTTCACAGTTGGCTCCCATTCAGGTGGAAAGAAAGAGAAACTCGCAACAAAAACTTTTAGTGATTATTTATTCTTGACAATGACAGTAGGCACTACATCAAACTGTCCTTCAGGTTGTACCAGGATTACTATTAGGCCTATACCAGCCTATACTATAGCAGTATAGGCCAGATGCTCATACCAGACCGGAATACCGGAGAGCAAACAACAACAGGAGAGGGATCATGCACAGGAAGCCCTGAAAAACAGCACTAACCAAACAGTTTTACATTCTCTGATATACCCCCGATTGTCAAGTGCGTGTGTGTGTGTGTGTGGTAATGAAAATAAGTACTCCTGTATCTTGCTTTTGGCTTTCAAGAATGATTTCTAAATTGTGTGTGTGTTTGTGTGTGTGTGTGTGTGTGTGTGTGTTTATGTCTTTACTAGATAATGGTCATTATGGTGTGCGGGTGCACGTGTGTGTGTATGTGTGATAAAACTGTGTTCATATATTGGTGTGCGTATGTATGGGTGTGCGCGTGTGTGTGAATGCATACGTGCGGGCACGCACACACAAAACAAGTTATTTCTTTTCCAATCAATGGTATTTACAATATTGTATTCCTGCATTGGTGTGTGTGTGTGTGTGTGTGTGTGAGTGTGTGTACGCGGTGCGTGTGTGTGCGCGTGTGTGCGCGCACCTGGGTTTGTGTATGATAATTTTTTTAAGCTATCTTGGAATGCTTATAGCAATCTGAAATGTGTTTTTCTTGTGTCTTGTGAGATAATTATAGGTATCAATGTGCCTGTCAGTATTGTAATTGCCCTTCATGGGATGATTAAAGTGTTTTTGACTTGACTTTGACTTGACTTGACTGAAGACTGACACAGCATCTACAGGCTTACAGCAAATGACGAACGGAAGGCGATGAAGGTGGAACATAAAAGAAACAACACCAACAACATCAGCAAAGTCCAGAAGAAGGGGAACACCAAAGCAAAGACAGAAGACTACCCAACAAGAGAGCGAGAGAGAGAGAAAGAGAGAGAGAGAGAGTAAATGCATGCTCAATTCAATTCCATTACAATAGCAATAGGAAAGCAATGATTCCCACTTCAGTACTCCCGACCTTAGCCTGCGGATTTTGTACAAGAATTAACACCTAGAGTGCAACTCATCGTCTTCCCAGACTGACGGCTGCTCAGTGTACACTGTACTCCTTTGCCTACGGATGTGATCTTATCACTTCATAGAACTGCACAATGGAAAAACACAAAAATCTTATGTAAAAAACAACAACCCACGCCCCCAAACAAAAAAACACCTGTCCTTGTGGATATCCCCTCCTCTCCACTCCTTTCCCCATACTTTCAAATATCCTATATTTCATTTTTAAAGTTTTTCACTTTTTCCCATGAACACAAAAAACAATATTAGGACAAGGATTGTTGTAGGAGTCTGCATGTAAAAAAACAAACAAAATTGGTTGAATAAGAGTTAATATGTCAATTTTGAGAATGTGGTCTCATCATTCATTTAAATTCAATAGAATATAAGATATACTTTGAAAAGATGAGACCAAATATGGGCCCACTGCTCTACTGAAGAGACAGGTGAATAAACAGAAAAATATTGACTAGTGAGGGGTGTTTATTTAATATTTGTTTTCAGTGGTTTTCTTTTCTTTCTTTCAGGTTTTTTATTGTTTGTTTCTTGTTGCTTGGGTGGTTGAATTGTTGGTCGTTTGGTTTTATTTGGGAAGTGTTTGCTTTTGTTGGGTTTTGCTGGGGTGGGTTTTTTCTTTGTTTCTTGTTGGGTTTTTTTGGGGGGGTGGGGAGGGGGTTGAGGGGCAAAGGAGGAGGGTGTTGTTTTCTCTATTTTCTTTTTGTTATAAATTTTACAGATGTGTGTTTTGCAGTTTTCAGCATGGTAGACAAGACTTCATTCAAAGCATTCATCAGTTAACTCTTGCTCCTCTTTTGGAGTGGACTCACTGTGAGGTTGTGGGTTTGATTCCCAGCCTTGCCCTTTCTTCCCAGTTTGACAAAAAAATCGAACTGAATGTCAAAGTCCTTCAGATGAGACTATAATAAACCAAGGCCCCATGTTCGAACGCATGCAGAACATCTTGCACACACGTTAAATCCTGTTCCGCTTTTCAGAAGCGTAGGCCATTGTGTACTGGTGAAAACAGACGACAAAATTTACAAAACCGCATACACATGGGGACAGGATGTAAAAAAGCACATGAGTGCTTATTCCATTATCCTCGATATAAAATAATAAATAAATAAATAACAATAAATAAGTTCACAGGGCAAACATTAAACCTTTCATAGGTCTCTCCTTTACCATAGACTGATACCGATAGAGCCAGTGCCTTGAGTGGAGAGATTTGCTACAGAGGGCAGATGACCACAGAGAGTGGAGGAAGCTGGTTGCAAAATCTTCATTGGTGCCCCCACGGTCCACAGGACTACAGGATAGGTGAAGGTGAGGTGAAGGGGATAGAGCCAGTGACTAGAGTGAGTCACTTTTCACTGTCATCAAACTGAAGAGAAGGAAGCAACTACAGCCACCAAGCTAAAAAAAAAAAAGCTGTCAATGCAAGTGTGTGTGTGTTTGAAGGGGTGGATGCTAAAATGTTGCTGAATTCAACTAGAGTCCAATGAACTAAGTGGAAACATTGTCCATCCCCAAAACCAAATGCTTAAAATTACTTAAAACAGCTAACGTTTATGACTGGCTTTTCACTCAACCTTACTCCACTCAGTGATCAGTTATAGAATAAGCAAAAGTTTGTAAAAATCCATCAATTGTAATTGCAGTCTTTTTAATCAAAATTAATTCATCCTATTTCAATGCATCATGTGTGTGTGTGTGTGTGTGTGTGTGTGTTAGTGTGTGTATGTGTGTGATCTATCACAATGTATTTTGTGTGCAATGCTTGGATACATGTGTGTGTGTGTCAAAGTCAAACTTTTATTTTCAGATGGTACACTGAATAAGCAGTGCATTTGCTTTTTTTCATCAAGCCATCTATCTAAAGAAAAAAAGTGTGTGTGTGTGTGTGTGTGTGTGTGTGTGTGTGTGTGTGTGTGTGTGTGTGTGTGTGTGTGTGTGTGTGTGAAATCTATCGTGAACAATGCATTTTGTGTCCAATGCATGGATACAACAGACATGTACTGATGTACACACATAAGACTAAGTGGGGCTACATTTAAAAAAATGTATGAGGTGACTGTTTTTAGATATAACCTTCTCCCTGCATTTTTTAAAGTCGTTGCCTAGATGCATACAAAGACCTTTCACCTTTGTCCTCTTTCTTTACTACAAATGTTTGCTTGGCCCACGAAAACAAACAATTGCTGACTTGGCCTACCGAGGCCAAAATGCGGTCAAGAGTAAAGACGTCCTTGACCTCCCCTCAAGAAGTGAGAGGTCAGGCACATGTCCACGATCAATACAATGATCGGTTACTTACGACAGCTGCATGACTGCGCAAGAGTCATCACTCCAAATCTACTAAGTCCAGAACATGACACGCATGTCAGTGCATGTGTGGTTTTGAGTTTGTTTTTCTTTTCTTTTTTTTAAAACGCAGGCATCAGAAAAACGAAACCTTTGTGATTGCAGGCAGTGAAGAAATTGGGACAATAGCAGTCCAACACAACCAACTCTGTGATAAATGTCAATATTTCACATTTTCAGCCTTTCTTTCAGCAATTTATGAATACACATATAATCTTTTTCACCCACCCTGGGAATAACAGGGTCCTGAGCCTGATCAGCGGAAAATGAGCCTCCTGTATCGGCGTAACGCCCAGCTGTCAAAGTTGGTGCTGTATCTTCCCCAGATTGGTGACGACTTTTTGCTGACGACTGATTACCCATTTTCCACCAAGCTTACACAACAAACACAACAAAGAATGTTATTGTTCAAACACAAAGTTTTAACACCTATTCCAACATCCGCCACGTTCTCATGGAACAAGAAAGGGTTCTCACAGCACGAAGCACAATGAGCACACCTCAGTCAAGGTCTTTTGAGTCGATTTTCACCACGTCCCACACGTGCCCGATTCTCGTGCTTCTCACAAGCTAACAAGCCAAAATAAAAGACACAGCTCGAGGTCCAGCAACAGTATCTGGAGTCGTCTTAAATTTCATGCTTCATGCGCTGATACCCTTTTCCACACTCTCTCCTACTCCAAAGATTTCTCAGTAGGAAATAAACAACAAATATGGAGGATCATGTGCGTTTGGGTCGCAAAGCATTATGGTCGAATGACCCGGAAGCTATAATTATCTCGAAACTTTGCGTCTTGCACAGGATCCTGGTGACCATGAACCGTGACACGCGTGCATATATATGCCCACTTGTGCTCCGGCAAGTTTTCCAGTTTCAAGAATTAAACAAATTTTTTTTAAAAGCTCCACAAAAAAAACCCCATGTTCTCAGTCAGAGCCATAACTTTTGGTTTCTAAGCACAGCATACAATAGATCTGCAGGCAGTGACATGGCAACTGATCCAGCAACAACAAAAAGTGAAAATGGAACAAAATCGTCAGTTACAGAACTAGATTATGACTTCAGAGAACACGGTGTGTGTGTGTGTGTGTGTGTGGTGAGATAGATAGAGAGTGAGAGAGAACTCTGAATATTTTAATTGTATTTCGGCCTTGGGCCACAATACAAGTGAAAGGGACGAAGGGGAGTGGTAACAAGTAAACGAGAAAACAAAAAAAAATTACTATCAATTGTCCAGTAATACAACACATTCAAATACATAACATACGACTAAGAATGTCATCATTATCGTCCTCCTCAACACAGTCATGACCAAGAGAAAACATCGCTATGAGTGGCTACAATCACCTTCAACATCGCTGTTTATGCTATAAGTTAACATTCATAATCTGTGGATATTCTTTGGTGGCGCCAATCTCCTCTCCAAGTCTCCATATGTTTTGGTTTTTTTTCTATTGGGGTTTCCTCCCCCACATGCCACAGGTTGTACTGGGTTACATGGATACCAGTAGCAGTAACAGAGAACGTCTCTGACTGACCTGACCTGAACAACCGAATAGTCCCCCCTAAAAAACAACAACAAAAAAACCCAACCCCAAACAGAACCAAACAAAGCAAAACCTCCATAAAATAGAGAGAGAGAGAGAGAGAGAGAGAGAGAGAGAGAAAGAGAGAGAGAGAGAGAAATTCTTTTATTTCGAGGATAATGAATAAGCACACATGTGCTTTTTTACATCCAGTCCCGTACAGTCTCGCAATAAAAACAAGGGGAAATAACCCTTTTCAAAACAGCTCCCCCCCCCCCCCAAGCAAGCAAATAAAAGAAAACCCTAAAAATACCCCCCCCCCCCCCACCCCAAAAAAAACAACAACACAAAAAACACCCTAACCAAAACAAACAAACAAACAAAAGAGAAAGAAAAACCAAACCAACAAAACATAAAAAGAGAAAAACAGACAAACAAGAACAACAGAGCCAAGAAAAATAACACAACCAAACTTAATAAGTCATAGAAGAGAGAGAGAGAGAGAGAGAGAGAGAGAGAGAGAGACTCAAACACTGAATTAGAAAGAAGCCAAAGAAAACGAAAAAGTTTTAGGTTCATTATCAACCTTTCTATAAAATAAAATAAAAAAAGGGGGGGGGGGGGGGGAGCCCAATGATAAGTCAGCTAGACCTAATTATTTGAGAAGTCAGGTAAAACCACTTTCTTGATGATAAAAGCCAGTTTATACAGGTTTGGGGGTGTTTTGTTTTTTGAAACCTGTCATTGAATACTGTGACAAATAAATAGGCCCAGCAAAGATCTAAACCCACAATGCCAACCAGAGGCAGCCATTTCAAGCACAGCGGCAGGCCTCATGACTGACTCCATTCCACAACACTGATTGGCTAAGCCGTGTGTGACACGGCAACTCTGTTCCAACAACGCGTGTCTATGGTGAGCTACTATTAGGGTCCTATGGTCCTGCAGGGTTGACGCTATGGAGATTTTTGCATTGCTGGTGGCTGGTCGTAAAAGCATCGTGGAAGACATCAGTCATGGTTATGATCATCATTGTTTAACAGTCATCGGTACTAGTGTGTGGCAGTTGTTGTCATGGTCCCTCATGTAATAGCAGCATCTTTTTTTTTTCTTTTTTAGATCAGATTTTCAGTGTTTCCATTGTGCAACTACCAAATGATGAGATCACATCCCTAGGCTAAGGAGTACTGAAGTGGGAATCTTTGCTTTCCTATTGCTATCATGATTGACATAGTGCTATATCTTATCTGTGTTTAAGGATAGAAATCTGTTCTCTTCTGCTTCTGGCTGACACAGGGCCCTGACTGACTATTACCTAGTATCCTGATGATGGCTGGGTATAGCCAGCTTTAACAACTACAACCCCAAAACCCACAACAAACCTCCTTCCCCCCTTCCCCGAGCAAAACAACAACAGCAGCAACAACAAACCCAAACAATAGCATCACTAGATGCACCAATGTGACAAGTTCAAGTTTTAAAAAAAAAGAAAGAACAACAAAGAAACAACAATTAAACCCCAACAACTTCAATCTAAGTCTCAAGAAACCCCACCACACATGATTGAGGTATTCCTTTTATCTTTTGCAATCTGCTTAATCATAAAATCATACTACATAAATGATGAGGGAGTGAAGTGGGAATCATTAAACTGGAATAACTTGAACAGGCTTCTGAAATTTACTTTACAAATGCGGTCCTCAAGTTTCTAATGTGATGATAGATGTGATAACTCAGTGTCCACTTATTTTCAGGTTTGTCTGTGTGCTCATGAGTATGTGTGAAGATAGAAGGAATACATGTATAAGTGTTTGTATGTTTGCATGTATTTATGACTGCTTCATTGCAGGTGGGCCAGACCTGAAAAGTGTTGTGTTCTAGTGTAGTGTAGTATGGCCTGTTTGTGAGTAGGCCCATTTACACTTTTTTGGGCATATATATTTTTGTGTGTGGTATATATATATATATATATATAATATATATATATATATATATATATATATATATAAAAACAAAAACCAACAACGGTGGAATCGAAAATTGAATTGAATATGAGTGCAGGTAATGTTGTTGAGTCGCTAGTGTTTTCTTTTTTCTTTTTAGACTTGTTGCAGCTGCAATCTTTGATGGAATGGCTTGTTTTTAAAAAAAAAAGGTTGGGGGGGTCTAGGAGGTCTAACAGGCCCAATAGGCTAGGCTATCGACTTAGCCAGATTAATTCCCAGACATCGGTTGATTTGATAGGCCTATCTTTATTTCAAACTGCATCGGTAAGTAGGGCTAAACTGTCAAGTTTCTCACTCATTTCTGCTTCTCTGACAGAATGCTAACAGGTACTTAGTTTTCATGTGTTGGTTGTACATGGAGATTCAAAATGGAATTAGCCTTATTTTGTAAGTTAGGCTTATATGTAGCCTATAGGACTTGTACAATGTCTTGGCCTATAGAGCCACTTATGGTATTGTTGATCAGATCTAAATGGACGCTTAGATTGTTAGTTTGGTGTTGTTTGGCTTGTGTTGGTGCCTGTTATTGTAAAGAATTCTTTTTATTCAATTTAATCAGTCAGTCTATGTTGGTAGGACCCAGACACTACCAGGCAGAAAGTATTTGGAACATTTAAGTTGGCCAGTGCCTATGAGTGTTTAACATGTCTGTGTAGGCCTGTTTATATAATTTTTAGGCCTACTGAAAATAGTATGTAGGCCTAAAGCTTATTGATCATCTCTGTACAATACCATGCTTCTGATAAAAATGGCAAAGTTTGGACTGATGCTATAGAGAAATACAAATATACACAGGACAATACAGAGACTTGTAAAATTAGTGTGCACAAACTAACCACTGCATTACGTTTAGGCCTAGCTCTAAACATTCTCAATGCATTGGGAAGATAATTCAAATAACGGCACCCCCCCCCCCCTCTCCCCTGACAGTGGTACCCTCTGACCAGGACAGATCTTCTAGCTTCTTGAACTGAGGCTCTTGGCTCAGGCTATCTGGACATGACTTGGCACCCAGCCGTCCATGAAGTAGTTTAGCATGAAGGGCCATGTTATGTGTGACAGCATGTAAAAGGCATGTTAAGAGTCATCCACTAAGCACCACAAAACTTGACCAATTCAGCTGCATATTCAGGTAATTTGAGTTAAAGCAGATTTTGCAAGCCTTGAAAACACTGTCACGCCAGCACAAATTTGCCCTTTTCTCATCAGTGTCTGATCCTCTGGCCCAACAGTTGGGAATTGAGGCTGTGATAGCCTGTCCACACTAAACATAACTGATCAGAATTTATGGCCAGTTGCAGCAGCTAGGCACTACTCCTTTCTCACGGATTTTTGCGTCGTTGATTTTAGATCTAATGCTGAGGTTTGATTTCTTTTTCATTAAAAAAAAGAAGAAACATCTTAATTTTGACCAACAGCTCTATTGCCAGTGGTTAAAATAGATTGAAATGCATATTGGGGAAAGACAATAGGTTGAATATGATTTGTGCTTTGAAGTGGGGACTTGTACAGCAATTCTCACGATTGTTTCCCTTTTAATTTTAGATCTAAATCTGAGGATTGATTTCTTTTTTTTCTAACCCCCCCCCCCCCCCCAACTTTGATCACACCCCTACCACCAAAGTAGTTGAAATACATTGAAATGCATATTGGCGAAGGAGAAAAGGTTGGATAGGATTTGTGCTGTCAAGTGGGGATTTGTACAGCAAAACAGTCACATATTTCAGTTACAGGGGAAAGATCTCCCGACCCTTTACTTGTCAAATTAAGTCACACAAACAAGAGGACACTATACAAAGAACAAGAGGTGCCATTATGCCTCCTTTCCCAACCCCATCCTCTGTGTCCATCCAAATACCCCCTTCTCTTTTTTCATTCCAAATACCCCCTTCTCTTTTTTCATTCATAGATCGGTCCCCCCCCCCCCCCCCCCCCAAATCATTTGTTGGTTGCTAAGTCCAAACGTGTTGTGCGAGCTTCAGTACTTTTCCCCTTTCTCCGCCACCCTACTAGGCCCTACCCCTTAGAACGCAGCGGGGAGAGAAAATAAAGTCACGATTATTACTCTTGATGGCGACTTGTTTTGATGTTAGTGGAAAAGCAAGCATGCGCTCGCGCGTGGTGGTGTCCGCCATCATATGACGTCATTATTAGCATAAAGGCCTGAGGGGAACATGTGGAGCAGAGAGTAGAGGAAGGCAGGATATGGGGATTTTTCACAACAAAAACACTGGCTTTGGCCGCTTGTCCTCAGGCTGTCAGATGTGAGGTAAGCCATATGGCCCCTGAACTGACGTGACGATAAACATAGCCTCAGGACTGGAATACGGACAGTTTAAGAAGGGTAAGGGAAGTAGTACAGAATCGTGATTGAATCATAACACAACTGACTGTACAAAATGTACTGTGTACTACGTAAGTGTGTCATGAGCCGAAGTTCGTGTACAGTCGGATAATTTGACACATTTACACCTCATTGTTTTGATTCGATTGCAGAGCGTTTTGGACATCAGTAAAAAGCGAAAAGTTTAAGGTAAAAAAGATGACATCCCGACAGAGAACTAGGCCCAACACTTGTAAACATGTGTTTGGTGGGATTGTGGAAGAGCTTCGACAGTGGATAACGCGTTTTTGAGAACAAACATTAATTTTGTGTGTGCTCTTTACTCAGCTGCCTTTTGCTCATTGTGAAGGTAGAGGAAGTAGCATTGTGATTCAGAATTTAAGTTTAGGATATCAGCACACTGTCAAGTAAGACATTTGAATTTTGTTGACTCTGCCCAGAAATAGAAATGAACTGTAGTACAAGTTAAATCAAGTAGGCCTACTAAAAAGTTGACACCTTTAGATTATGATATATTCATTCTTACACCAGGCTTAAAGTTAATGGCATGTCAGTTGTCAGGAAACCATGTTTTCTCTTGATTTCTTTGGCCCAGGCCAGAAGCATTGTTGATTATAATCATTGATGCCAAGACAGGTCTATCAAATGTTATGGTTTGGAATGTTATGTTGAGGTTGTCATCCATAAGTATTTTTCGTAACAAAACATTAACAAAGAGAGCACAAAAAAGACCTATTTCCACATTTGGGAGTATGGCTCCCTACATATTGGTGTACAGCAAGGTATTGAAAAGAGCATACACTACACTGATCAATTGATACAAATTTCTCATCCAGTGTGTACAAAGTTTATGGTCTTACACTACTTTGACTAAGTAAACCAGATGAGATGACTGAGACAGTGAATAGTCAGGGTGACCCCTAGGGTATCAAGCTGGGGTAAAGATGTACAAAGATCAAAAGAAACGAAGTGTTTCAGTTTTGCCCTTTTTCATTAAAAGGAGAGTGTGTACATGTGTGTATACATTATTATACAGAATTACATTTGCGTACATGTATGTATGTGTGTATCGTTGAGATGAAGAAAGCATTACAGAATTCATTGATTACTAGTTCAGTAGTTGATATAAACTGTGCACTCTGTTGATCAGTGGTATTGAATTATTTTGTCTTGTCTTCATACAGCCACGCATTGGCGTTACTCTGTCATGTCTTCTGCCTATTAAAGTATTATGTGTATAGATCTCCCTTTCCTTAGTAACTCACTGTCATATTTTTTTTTCTGTTTGCATATAGCTGGTGACTCTGAAAGTTAAACATTGGTGACCTGACATTGCAGCAGAAATCCAAGCAAGGTAGCACTTGCCATTTCATTGAACCAGTTTATTATTCACTGTCTGTCATTGGAGACTGTTTATCACTATCAGCATTTCATTCTTTCTTTCACAAGCTTTTCATGATTTTAGTACTTAATTTTAAATCATGAATGTTTAGTATAACGGTGCACAGTTACTGAGTTAGTTGAGTGGATAAGTCTAGGATGTTTGATGCTTGATCCAGGGATTGATCAGAGGTTTGAGTTACACACGGCTGCCAGGGGGAAGAGATCGATCTTCTGTTGGCAGTCAGTGGTTGTGCAGACTTAGTTACAAGTGCATTTGGTGAACATAATTATGGACATGTAGGCTGCTGATCTGTGCTGGCTGTGGACTGAATGGTCATAGTTGTGTGTGTGTGTGTGTGTGTGAGTGAGTGTGTGTGTGCATGCATTTTGTTGCACTGATTGCTAAGCTTAACTTCAAGATAAGGGACAAAACTGAACAGAACAGCTTGCAGGGATCCAGCTGAATATTCTAAGGTCACTCACGTTTATGGGCTTTTCTCATTTTGTTCAGCAAATGATTATGCCACCCTGGGGTCTGACCCTCCCTTTTTGACTCGGAATGCAGGTGTTGGAAACATGGACGATTCTTTGGACGCAAGATGGCAGTGATGCTGTGACCGTAACCTTCCTCTAGATCTGGCCACGTCCTTACCCTCGCTGCTGCTGCTGACATCATGTGACCTGTTGGCACCGTGATGACTGAATTTGTCTTCCAGATGTTGTACTTGTCGTTGTAGACTGTAGCAGCATTGGTCACCTCACATCTACATTGATTTCAAACACACAGCCTTTGATGCCATTAGAAACCTTTTCTTTGTTGGTGGTCTGGTAAAGTTTGAGGGCCAGAAGAGAAGTGGTCTTTGGTTGGACTCTGTGTCATACACTGATACAAAATATAATAAACAGAAGCTTTGTTCTTTATGTTTGTTAGATAAGAGAACATGACTTTGTTTCATGGGACATATTGTGGAAAAATGTTAAAGTACAAAACAGCATAGAAGCTTTGGATTGGTGAACACACTTTTCTGTAAAAACTGTCTGACACAGGTGGAGAACTGAAATGCTGTATTGAAAAGCTGCAAACAATTTTCAGAAGTGGTGCTCCAACATTGAACAGTTTTAATCATTTGTCTCAAAGAAAATCAGGTGGGAACCACCTAACTTTATAAAAGTTTAAAAAAAGCAAACCCCAAAGAAACGAAACCCCAACAAACTTGAAACCAAAAAAAGGGCCCCTTTAGTTTGAATGCACACAAGACTATTTGACTCACTCAGAGTACAGAATGTAGTGTGGATGCACCCAGCATTGTTTCACACACCCAGAGTGGTCCAAACAGAAGAGAAACTCCAGGTGATGTGGGTTTGATTCTCTGGACCTCAGCCATGAAAGCCAACAGCAATTTTCGAGAGCAGGTGGGTCAGGTGACGGCCTGGTTCAAAGACTGGAGCGAGTGTGAGCAGACGGTGGCGTTGTACTCGCTGCTGAAGAAGGTGTCGCCCCTGCAGGCCAAGTTTCTGGACCAGGTGCTGCAGCAGTCGCTGGCTGACTGCTCCCACGTCAAGCAGATGATGTCCCACGCCAACGATGATGGTGAGCTGAGCGGCTTGAACATGGATTAGTTTTTATTTTGTATGTTGTGTTGTGTTACAGCAGATGACTTCAATCCCATGGGTCCATGAAGTCCTGGGTTCAAATCTTAGTGTTCGCATCATTAAGGGTGGGGATTTTTACGATGTCCCAGGTCAACTTCAAGTGCAGACCTGCCAGTTCTGTATTTCCCTTCATGTTTAAGTATGTGGAAGATCAAATATGCGCTAAAGATCCCATAATGCATGTCAATGCTCAAAGGGTTAGGGAAACAGGAATGTATGTACCCAGCATGCAACCTGTGCAATGAAATGAGCTTCTCTGAAGTTGGAATGTGTTGGCTGAGGCCAGCGGGCAGACCTCCTGCAGAGTCACAAGCACAGGAGCTGACCAGGCAGAATGGAAGAAACTTTCTCTTTGGAGCCAACAATTATGCAGATGCCAGTACTCATACAGTCTCTTTGATGATACTTAAAACTGAAGTCTTTGGGAGAATGCATGGACACTCGCTTGCAAGGAACACGCACACACACAAGCACACACACATACATGCACACACATGCACATACATATATAGCGCGCACACACAATGTAGTGAAGGAAGCTTGACAGGCTAGCTCTTTGTGAATCTTGTATTCTGCTAGAAAAAAAAAGGTGCTTTCGTGAACATTAAAAATGATCATCTTGTTTTAGTCTGAACACTGAATTTTAAAATCATTTTGCAAGAATTTCAGATGATTAGAGCATCAGAATGTGTTGCGAAGGAAAGGTATTTTTGGATGACAATTTATTGGCCTGTAAGCTGTAACAGGGTAGGTTATAAGTTCATGTTATTGTGATTGGGCTGTAAGATTGATAGTCAGGATTTAAATGCTTGTTTTCTCTTGGAGTACACAACGTATCTCCTTCCTCTGCTCTCTCCATACACAGACAGATTGGTGGTAAATCTTTAAAAAAAAATATGTTCTTGGGGAAAAAAAGTTGAAAATACTGATTTTGATGGCAGTTAGTTTGGAATGAGGTTCATGTTTGCGTGTTCCAGCCTTCATCGCGGGTCTCTCTGGTGAAGACAAAGAGAAGGTAATCCTGCAGCTGCTGCAGTTACTGCCCTTGCTGCAGGCTGGCAATGACAAGGTGAAGGCGGAGTACCTGAAGCTGATCCCGGAGGTGTTGTCGCACACGATAGAGAACGGGGTGAACATCGAGGAGAGCCGCCAGCTGCTGTCCTACTCCCTGATCCACCCGGCCATCGGTCAGGACGAGCGCTCCAAGCTGCGCATGTGGCTGGGCTACCTGGAGGAGCGCTTCACCTACAGCATTTCCCACACCCGCCCCACCCCCACCCCTACCCAAGACCCCCTCCCCCTCCCTCCCATCTCCATCTCCCCGTCACAAGAAGGGCTGAACCATCTAGTGGGCACGGCCTCGGCCAGTCCCTGCATGGCCGCCGGTAACGGCTGGCACGCCCAGGCCCACCACCCCGCCGCCCAGCACCCTCCGCCGGAAGGAGGGGCCGTGTCCAGTGGGGGAGGGGAGGGGGGGGCAGGGGGGTGCAGTCTGAACGGACATCAGGGGTTACGGCTGGCCAACAGTCACGCCGGAGCCTTCTCTGTGCACCTGCCTCCCCAGCACAACAACAACAGCAACAACAACAACAACAACAACAACGCTGCTAACGGTCATGTGGCGCTGCACGCCACATCCTCCGCCCCGCCAAACTTCGACACCATGGCTGCCTCCATGCCCCAAGGTGAGGGGAAAACTTGTAGACAGTTGAGGTGAAAGGTCGAGGTCTTTTGACGGATGATGTTTAGGATCTTTTTAAAATTTAAAATATATAAAAAAAACCCGGCAGATTTCTGTGTTTGCAATGTTAGCTGTTGTGGCCTGGGAGAGTGCATTGCCAATGGTGTTCACTTTTCCCTGAAACTGCTTGCTTATAAATTTGTTAGCCCATGTGAGTTGAATTTGACCACACAGTTTTACCTCCCGTAGGCTAAAGTCTTGTTTTTTGACGATCTTTACAGTGTGCACACAGACTCATGGCTTTTCATTGCATGTAAACACTAGTTTTTAGATCATTTTCCAGACTTGGTTGTGGAGTGTACATCAAGTGGAAATGATCAGTTATTTTTCGAAAGGATAGCACTGCTAATGGTTTGACATAGTGGAATAAAGTAAGACCGCACAGGATATAATGACTAATGATATAGTGCAAGCAAAAATGCAATACAAATTTCATGAAGAGTCCCAAGGCTTTGGCTTTATTAACAGAGTGTAAGAGCTTGGTGTTTTTTTGTGTTCTTTTTCCTTAGAGCTCTATGAGGTTCACCAGTGGTGAGATTTTTGCATAAGTGATTGTTTTTAACACCCCCCCCACCCCCCCACCCCCATTTAGGTAGGTGCATTTCAACTTTGGGAAGGTGTCTAAACATGACACCAGCAGTGTGCGTGTGTAATGATGTCATCCATTCCTGCCACCATGAAATAGCCTACTTTTCCAAAAGGTGGAATGGGTTTTTAATGTGTGCAAGATGTTCTGCATGCATTCGCACAAGGGGCCTCGGTTTATAGTCTTATCTGAAGGACTTTGACATTCCGTTTTATTTTTCTTGTCAAATTGGGAAGAAAGGGCAAGGCTGCAAATTGAATCCAGAACCTCATGGTTTTGATTGTTAGGCAGGTGAACGTCTTAACCGTTCTGCCACTTTCCTCCTTTGACAGCTTGGTTAAAAGCAACGAGTTTGACAGGAAAAGTAGCATTGACATAAGTTTATCTTTTCACAGTTCAGGAAAAGTAGCATTGACATAAGTTTATCTTTTCACAGTTCAGGAAAAGTAGCATTGACATAAGTTTATCTTTTCACAGTTCAGGAAAAGTAGCATTGACATAAGTTTATCTTTTCACAGTTCAGGAAAAGTAGCATTGACATAAGTTTATCTTTTCACAGTTCAGGAAAAGTAGCATTGACATAAGTTTATCTTTTCACAGTTCAGGAAAAGTAGCATTGACATAAGTTTATCTTTTCACAGTTTGGTACGGCCTTACAGCAGTGTGACAACAGTCTGTCTTGTTTCTGGGCCACAGGCAGCGCTCCTTAGTTGTGTCTTGTTTCTGGGCCACAGGCAGCACTTCTTAGTTGTGTGTCTGTCTTGTTTCTGGGCCACAGGCAGCGCTCCTTAGTTGTGTCTTGTTTCTGGGCCACAGGCAGCGCTCCTTAGTTGTGTGTCTGTCTTGTTTCTGGGCCACAGGCAGCGCTCCTTAGTTGTGTGTGTGTTGTTTCTGGGCCACAGGCAGCGCTCCTTAGTTCTGTCTTGTTTCTGGGCCACAGGCAGCGCTCCTTAGTTGTGGCAGTGACAGCGTTTAATTGTTCACTGTTTGGCACGAGCAAACTGCAGTGTGTGTGACAGCACTGTCTGTCTTGTTTCTGGGCCACAGGCAGCGCTCCTTAGTTCTGTCTTGTTTCTGGGCCACAGGCAGCGCTCCTTAGTTCTGTGTGTTGTTTCTGGGCCACAGGCAGCGCTCCTTAGTTCTGTGTTGTTTCTGGGCCACAGGCAGCGCTCCTTAGTTGTGTGTGTGTTGTTTCTGGGCCACAGGCAGCGCTCCTTAGTTGTGTGTGTCTTGTTTCTGGGCCACAGGCAGCGCTTCTTAGTTGTGTGTGTGTGTTGTTTCTGGGCCACAGGCAGCGCTTCTTAGTTGTGTGTGTGTGTTGTTTCTGGGCCACAGGCAGCGCTTCTTAGTTGTGTGTGTGTGTTGTTTCTGGGCCACAGGCAGCGCTCCTTAGTTGTGTGTGTGTTGTTTCTGGGCCACAGGCAGCGCTCCTTAGTTGTGTGTGTGTTGTTTCTGGGCCACAGACAGCGCTCCTTAGTTCTGTGTGTGTGTTGTTTCTGGGCCACAGGCAGCGCTCCTTAGTTCTGTGTGTGTTGTTTCTGGGCCACAGGCAGCGCTCCTTAGTTCTGTGTGTGTTGTTTCTGGGCCACAGGCAGCGCTCCTTAGTTGTGTGTGTGTGTTGTTTCTGGGCCGCAGGCAGCGCTCCTTAGTTCTGTGTGTGTGTTGTTTCTGGGCCACAGGCAGTGCTCCTTAGTTCTGTGTGTGTTGTTTCTGGGCCACAGACAGCGCTCCTTAGTTCTGTGTGTGTTGTTTCTGGGCCACAGGCAGCGCTCCTTAGTTCTGTGTGTGTTGTTTCTGGGCCACAGGCAGCGCTCCTTAGTTCTGTGTGTGTTGTTTCTGGGCCACAGGCAGCGCTCCTTAGTTCTGTTGTGTTGTTTCTGGGCCACAGGCAGCGCTCCTTAGTTGTGTGTGTTGTTTCTGGGCCACAGGCAGCGCTCCTTAGTTGTGTGTGTGTGTTGTTTCTGGGCCACAGGCAGCGCTCCTTAGTTGTGTGTGTCTTGTTTCTGGGCCACAGGCAGCGCTCCTTAGTTCTGTGTGTGTGTTGTTTCTGGGCCACAGGCAGCGCTCCTTAGTTCTGTGTGTGTGTTGTTTCTGGGCCACAGGCAGCGCTCCTTAGTTCTGTGTGTGTGTTGTTTCTGGGCCACAGGCAGCGCTCCTTAGTTGTGTGTGTGTGTGTTGTTTCTGGGCCACAGACAGCGCTCCTTAGTTGTGTGGGTGTGTTGTTTCTGGGCCACAGGCAGCGCTCCTTAGTTGTGGCAGTGACGACGTTTAATGTTTCACTGTGTGTGTTGTTTCTGGGCCACAGGCAGCGCTCCTTAGTTGTGGCAGTGACAGTGTTTAATGTTTCACTGTGTGTCTTGTTTCTGGGCCACAGGCAGCGCTCCTTAGTTGTGGCAGTGACGACGTTTAATGTTTCACTGGGTGTGTTGTTTCTGGGCTACAGGCAGCGCTCCTTAGTTGTGGCAGTGACGACGTTTAATGTTTCACTGTGTGTGTTGTTTCTGGCCACAGGCAGCGCCCCCCAGCCCAACAAGCACACCCCCTTGCACCGCACCGCCTCCCTGGCCCTGGGCAACCCCCTGGCTCTGCGCGTTCAGAACCCGGAGAAAATGGTGACCGACTGGCTCCAGATGCAGCCCGGGGACCCTGCAGGGGGCATGGGAAGGGGGAGGTCACCCTCCCTTTTGGAACATGCCCCCCTCTCCCCTCAGAGCAGCGTGACGTCGTCGGGGAGTGGGGGTAGCGACTGTCACCATGACGATGGTCCTCAGCCAATCAGAGACAGCTTTCTGGAAGAGGGCAGCGGGATGAGAGGTTTGTGGTGTATGGGTTTGGTAGGGTGAGGTGGTGGTGGTTCTTTTTTTTTGGGGGGGGGGGATGGGTAGGGGTTGGGGGGGGGGGGGTGGATGGATGGGTGATTGTGAGGAGAGAGAGAAGGTGTGTAGAAAATGGTGATGGAAGGGTGTGTATGTATGTTGGGGGTGGTGGTGGTGTTGAAGGGTTGTGTGTGTGTGTCTGTTTTTTGGGGTAGATAGGTTGGTATGGGACGGGATAGCTCAGTGGTCTGAGCACTCGCTTTCCCCCAGCCAAGTTAAGCAGCGTCGAGCGTGGTTACCAGTTGGATGGGTGACCGTTTGTGCGCCTTGGCTTCAGTACAGTTCCCCCAAGTTCACCCAGCTGTAAATGGGTACCTGCCCTCTTTAGGGTCAGGGAAGGTAAAGCAGCGAGGGAGAGGAGATGGGCACCGCCCTCAATATGCTGGCCCTAGAGAAGTGAGGTCTCTGACGCCTCACTCCCCTACGACCTTATAGGTTATGGGACTCCTTTACTTTACTTTAGGTTGGTATGGAGGTGATGGTGTGGTTATGTGTCTGCATGCATTTGTGTACATACATGTGTTAAAGCATATATATTTATTTGTTTTAGTTTGTATGTTTTATGTAATATGTGTGCACATATTCAGAATACACACGCAGATGTTTATGCCAACATGATCAGTGGGTATTAAAGAACTGTCTGACTTCACTGTGGGTATCTTGTTATCGCCAGAGGTGCCGGTGTGGCTGAAGACGCTGCGTCTGCACAAGTACTCCTACCTGTTTCGCCAGATGACCTATGAGGAGATGCTGAGCATCACAGAGGACTGGCTGGAGGCCCAGGTGAGTTCTCCGCTCTGCTCTCTGACTGTTGCTCTGTTGTTGGGTGTTCCCCAGCTTAACATCCTGCTGTTCACTCAGACTATGCAGTCTGTCTGACTGGTCCCACCTGGAAATGACTGTGGGAGTAAAGGAAGACGGATGGATGAGAAGCATGCATGTAGGGCTGTTTCCAAGTGCCTCCCCAGGGAGAGCAGCCCGAATTTCAAGCAGAGAAATCTGCCGTGACTGAAAGTGGTATAAATAAATACATAAATAAATATAGGAAACTATACTCCAACTTCAGAGGATTTGATCTCTTTATTTTTTTAAAGTTTATTGAAGTGGGGATGAAGATGTCAATAATTGGTCAGAATTTGAACTGAAATTGCATGAAGCTGATGAACCAGTAACTATGTGTTTTTGAAATGTAGTAAGGCAGGAGCTACTGTGAGTGCTTCATGTTTTTGATGATTGAAGCTTGTTGGTCTGCCTTGTCTTTCTACTCAGAGGGATGTGTAGGAAGGGGTGGGTGGGGGGAGGAATGAAAATAATAACGAAGGCGTGATATTGTGTGTTGCAGAAAATAGGGAGGGAGGGAGGGGGCAGAAGAGAGGGGGAGAGGAAGATAATGATGAAGGTGTTGTGAATGGTGTGTGTGTGTGGTGTGTGTGTCTGTGTCTGTGTGTGTGTGTGTGTGTGTGTGTGTGTGTGTGTGTGTCTGGTGTTTTGTGTGTCTGTGTGTGTGTGTGAGTTGTGTGTGTGTGTTGGTGTGTGTGTGTGTGCTGTGTGTGTGTGTGTGTGGGGTGTGTGGGTGTGGTGTGTGTGTGTGTGTGTGTGTGTGTGGTGTGTGTGTGTGTGTGTGTGTGGTGTGTGGTGTGTGTGGTGGTGTGTGTGGTGGTGTGTGTGTGTGTGTGTGTGTGTGTGTGTGTGTGGTGTGTGTGGTGTGTGTGTGTGGGTGTGTGTGTGTGTGTGTGTGTGGGTGTGTGGTGTGTGTGTGGTGTGTGTGTGTGGTGTGTGGTGTGTGTGTGTGTGTGTGGTGTGTGTGTGTGTGTTGTGGTGTGTGTGTGTGTGTGTGTGTGTGTGTGTTGTGGTGGTGTGTGTGTGTGTGTGTTGTTGTGTGTTGTGTGTGTGTGTGTGTGTGTGTGTGGTGTGTGTTGTGTGTTGGTGTGTGTGTGTGTGTGTGTGTGTTGCAGAAAGTGACCAGAGGGGCACGCCATAAGATTGTCCTCAGTATTCAGAAGTTGCGCTGGCCGACAGAAAGTCCTCTGTGATTTTGAGAAGGTGGGCTCCGGTTATTTTTGTGTGATTGTTGTGCTTGTGATCATGGTTTATGTCAGACTGTGTGACTATTGAGTGTATCCTCCTTTGGAGTTTTTAGCGTTTTACCTCTCAAAACATAGTAACTTATTTGACTAAATTTCCTATAATTAGCCATTTATTTTGTAAAAAGAGAGAAAATTCTTGCCTTCCATACATGAAGTTCTGACATTTTATGGAGCAACTTGTTCTTGTTTCTTGAATAAAGGAAAGTGAGAAATAAGGAAAGTGTTTGCTGACTTTGAAAAGTTGGAAATAGAAAAATGGATATTGTTTTGTGATGTTAGAACTAGAGAGAGAGCGAAAATACTGTGGAGTGAACTGGTAACTGTTTTTCTCATTTGGTAAGTGGTGGAAATTAAGATTTTGTATTGTGTGTGTACATGGGCATGTTTGTGTCAGTACTCACATGCATGTTTGTGTGTTTATGTGCTCACATAAATAATTTGTGTTCAATGGAATGTTTATCTAGTTCAGCATATGGTTGAAAGTTTTGAGATGTATTGTGTGTGTGTGTTTCAATTTTTCCCCATTTTATTCCTTTATTTTTTCATTTAATTTAATTTTTCAAGGATAATGGAATAAGCAATCATGTAGATTTTTACATCCAGTCTCAGTGGGTATGCAGTTTTGTCAGTTCCCTTCCCACCGGCTTACAATAGCCTACTCTTCCGAAAAGTGGAATGGATCTTAATGTGTGCGCAAGATGTGTGTGTGTGTGTGCGCGCTGACAGATGAGACATGCCTTTATGCATATATATATATGTATATGTATGTATATGTATGTATATGTATACATTTATATTGCACAGCATGTGATGGAGGGAGGCAGCATCAAGGAAGTGCTGGTGGAGATGAAGAGCATGCTCAACACCCCCATCAAGGCCTATGCCCCACCCCCCAACTGCCAAAACCCCAACCACCTCCCCCTCCCCCAGTCCCCTGTCTCCTCCGACACGGAAATCGCTGAGGGCAACCTGCCTGGCCAGTTTGTTCGACTGATGGGCAAAGGTCAGTAGTGTCCTTCAGTTGTGTGCAAAGGTCAGTAATGTCCTTCAGTTGTGTGCAAAGGTCAGTAGTGTCCTTTGGTTGTGTGCAAAGGTCAGTAGTGTCCTTCGGTTGTGTGTAAAGGTGGGCAAAGGTCAGTAATGTCCTTCAGTTGTGTGTAAAGGTGGGCAAAGGTCAGCAATGTCCTTCAGTTGTATGTAAAGATGGGCAAAGGTCAGTAGTGTCCTTCAGTTGTGTGTAAAGGTGGGCAAAGGTCAGTAGTGTCCTTCAGTTGTGTGTAAAGATAGCAAAGGTCAGTAATGTCCTTCAGTTGTGTGCAAAGGTCAGTAGTGTCCTTCAGTTGTGTGTAAAGGTGAGCAAAGGTCAGTAATGTCCTTCAGTTGTGTGTAAAGGTGGGCAAAGGTCAGTAATGTCCTTCAGTTGTGTGTAAAGGTGGGCAAAGGTCAGTAATGTCCTTCAGTTGTGTGTAAAGGTGGGCAAAGGTCAGTAATGTCCTTCAGTTGTGTGTAAAGGTGTGCAAAGGTCAGTAATGTCCTTCAGTTGTGTGTAAAGGTGGGCAAAGGTCAGTAATGTCCTTCAGTTGTGTGTAAAGGTGGGCAAAGGTCAGTAATGTCTTTCAGTTGTGTGCAAAGGTCAGTAGTGTCCTTCAGTTGTGTGTAAAGGTGGGCAAAGGTCAGTAATGTCCTTCAGTTGTGTGTAAAGGTGAGCAAAGGTCAGTAATGTCCTTCAGTTGTGTGTAAAGGTGGGCAAAGGTCAGTAGTGTCCTTCAGTTGTGTGTAAAGATGGGCAAAGGTCAGTAGTGTCCTTCAGTTGTGTGTAAAGATGGGCAAAGGTCAGTAATGTCCTTCAGTTGTGTGTAAAGATGGGCAAAGGTCAGTAATGTCCTTCAGTTGTGTGTAAAGATGGCAAAGGTCAGTAATGTCCTTCAGTTGTGTGTAAAGGTTGGCAAAGGTCAGTAATGTCCTTCGGTTGTGTGTAAAGGTGGGCAAAGGTCAGTAATGTCCTTCAGTTGTGTGTAAAGGTGGGCAAAGGTCAGTAATGTCCTTCGGTTGTGTGTAAAGGTGGGCAAAGGTCAGTAATGTCCTTCAGTTGTGTGTAAAGGTGAGCAAAGGTCAGTAATGTCCTTCAGTTGTGTGCAAAGGTCAGTAGTGTCCTTCAGTTGTGTGTGAAGATGGGCAAAGGTCATTAATGTCCTTCAGTTGTGTGTAAAGGTGAGCAAAGGTCAGTAATGTCCTTCAGTTGTGTGTAAAGGTGGGCAAAGGTCAGTAATGTCCTTCAGTTGTGTGTAAAGGTGAGCAAAGGTCAGTAATGTCCTTCAGTTGTGTGTAAAGATGGGCAAAGGTCAGTAATGTCCTTCAGTTGTGTGTAAAGGTGAGCAAAGGTCAGTAATGTCCTTCAGTTGTGTGTAAAGATGGGCAAAGGTCAGTAATGTCCTTCAGTTGTGTGTAAAGATTGGGAAAGATTGGTAATTTCCTTCAGTTGTGTGTAAAGATGGGCAAAGGTCAGTAATGTCCTTCAGTTGTGTGTAAAGATGGGGAAAGATCGGTAATGTCCTTCAGTTGTGTGTAAAGATGGGCAAAGGTCAGTAATGTCCTTCAGTTGTGTGTAAAGGTCAGTAGTGTCCTTCAGTTGTGTGTAAAGATGGGCAAAGGTCAGTAATGTCCTTCGGTTGTGTGTAAAGATGGGCAAAGGTCAGTAATGTCCTTCAGTTGTGTGTAAAGGTGGGCAAAGGTCAGTAATGTCCTTCAGTTGTGTGTAAAGATGGACAAAGGTCAGTAATGTCCTTCAGTTGTGTGTAAAGATGGGCAAAGGTCGGTAATGTCCTTCAGTTGTGTGTAAAGATGGACAAAGGTCAGTAATGTCCTTCAGTTGTGTGTGGAGATGGGCACAGGTCACTAATGTCCTTCAGTTGTGTAAAGGTGGGCAAAGGTCAGTAGTGTCCTTCAGTTGTGTGTAAAGGTCAGTAATGTCCTTCAGTTGTGTGTAAAGTTAGGCAAAGTTCGGTAATGTCCTTCAGTTGTGTGTAAAGTTAGGCAAAGGTCAGTAATGTCCTTCAGTTGTATGTGAAGATGGGCAAAGGTCGTAATGTCCTTCAGTTGTGTGTAAAGACTGCTGGGGAAAGGTCAGTTCATGGCCTTCAGTTGACATGGATTGACTTCTTCTTTACACTTCTCGAGGAGTCATTTGGGTCCTTCCCTTCACTGTTGATGACGTGTGTTCTGGGCACACTGAGCCCTGCAGGACTGACCCATCCCATGCCTGTGGTGTGTGTGTGGTGTTGTTTCAGTGTGTACACAGTGTGGTGTGTTGTTTCAGTGTGTACACAGTGTGGTGTGTGTTGTTTCAGTGTGTACACAGTGTGGTGTGTGTTGTTTCAGTGTGTACACAGTGTGTGGTGTTGTTTCAGTGTGTACACAGTGGGGTGTGTTGTTTCAGTGTGTACACAGTGTGGTGTGTGTTGTTTCAGTGTGTACACAGTGTGGTGTGTTGTTTCAGTGTGTACACAGTGTGGTGTGTTGTTTCAGTGTGTACACAGTGTGGTGTGTGTGTGGTGTTGTTTCAGTGTGTACATAGTGTGGTGTGTTGTTTCAGTGTGTACACAGTGTTGTGTGTGTTGTTTCAGTGTGTACACAGTGTGGTGTGTTGTTTCAGTGTGTACAGTGTGGTGTGTGTTGTTTCAGTGTGTACACAGTGTGTGGTGTTGTTTTCAGTGTGTACACAGTGTGGTGTGTGTGTGTTGTTGTTTCAGTGTGTACACAGTGTGGTGTGTGTGTGGTGTTGTTTCAGTGTGTACACAGTGTGGTGTGTGTTGTTTCAGTGTGTACACAGTGTGGTGTGTTGTTTCAGTGTGTACACAGTGTGGTGTTGTTTCAGTGTGTACACAGTGTGTGGTGTTGTTTCAGTGTGTACACAGTGTGGTGTGTTGTTCAGTGTGTACACAGTGTGGTGTGTGTGTTGTGTTTTTTCAGTGTGTAACACAGTGTGGTGTGTGTTGTTTCAGTGTGTACACAGTGTGGTGTGTGTTGTTTCAGTGTGTACACAGTGTGGTGTGTGTTGTTTCAGTGTGTACACAGTGTGGTGTGTTGTTTCAGTGTGTACACAGTGTGGTGTGTTGTTTCAGTGTGTTGTGTTGTTTCAGTGTGTACAGTGTGGTGTGTTGTTTCAGTGTGTACACAGTGTGGTGTGTTGTTTCAGTGTGTACACAGTGTGGTGTGTGTTGTTTCAGTGTGTACACAGTGTGGTGTGTGTTGTTTCAGTGTGTACACAGTGTGGTGTGTGTTGTTTCAGTGTGTACACAGTGTGGTGTGTTGTTTCAGTGTGTACACAGTGTGGTGTGTTGTTTCAGTGTGTACACAGTCTGTTGTGTTGTTTCAGTGTGTACACAGTGTGGTGTGCTGTTTCAGTGTGTACACAGTGTGTTGTGTTGTTTCAGTGTGTACACAGTGTGGTGTGTGTAATTTCAGAGTGTACACAGTGTGGTGTGCTGTTTCAGTGTGTACACAGTGTGGTGTGTTGTTTCAGTGTGTACACAGTGTGGTGTGTGTTGTTTCAGTGTGTACACAGTGTGGTGTGTTGTTTCAGTGTGTACACAGTGTGTTGTGTGTTGTTTCAGTGTGTACACAGTGTGGTGTGTGTTGTTTCAGTGTGTACACAGTGTGGTGTGTTGTTTCAGTGTGTACACAGCTGTTGACGGCCCGCACACTGGATGACGACTGTCTGCAGATGTACTTCCAACTCATCGACAAATGTGTTCAGCACGAGGTGAGTTCTGTTGTTCTGTTGTTCAGCACGAGGCGAGTTATTGGCTCTTTTTATTTAACCCTCTGCTGACCTTATAGACTTAGTAAGTTTAACTCTTCTACTACCGCGTTCCGTTTCTCTTACTTACCACTGTATACCAAGTATTTCCTGCAGTGTCTTTCAGTTTCACACCTACTGACTTTAAAAAATAATAAAAAATCGAAATAAAGACAGATCTACATGAAACTTTCTGTACTTGTTAAGTTGTGAATAAAAATTCAATATTTCTTAGTTTGACTCTTGTGTGACTTGTTGTTGTGGAATGCTGATGGCGATGATGTTGCGGTTGTTGTTGGCTACGGTGGTTATGCAATAATTTTTAAAATATGACTATTTCAAGAGGTAAAGAATTGTAAAGATGAAGTGAAATAAAATCAAACATGCAAAATAAGTAAAATGTTCAGATAATATTAGAATAACATGCAATCACACTTACAAACAAGCATACAGGCTGACGAACAAACAGCCATTGAAATCAGGTCACGGTTTGTTCCAATTTTATTTTGCACTTCGTCAGTGAAAAACAGAAGAAAAAAACCCATCATACTACCCACGAGTCACTAGCATCGTTTTGCAAGTTTCTGGAGCCACAATTTTCACGAAATTCTTTCATTTTAAGCCAGTCACAGTCATATGCCCCCCTCGGCAGGATCGTTGTTTACACCACTGTCGTAGTCATCTTCATCACTCGAATCACCAATAAACACAGCACATCGATTCCACTCTGCAACTCTTGAATCCTCTGTTCAGCTTCTAAGTCCATTTCAGTCCACATAAGTTCAGATTCTGCCATTATTTTCACAGAAAATCCTCCAAAAAGTTCATTGAAGCAGTCGCCATATTGATGCAGCTCCCTCCAAAAATTGTTACTCGATGACATCGCCGTAAAATCGAAAAAATCGGCACCAAAATCAATCAACTGAAGCCAAAATTGCAAATGGCGGCAGCTACACTATCTGGGAGCTCACTGCGCATGTCTAAAGCGATAAGGGGTGTGAGACCATGGTATATAAATAGCGCAAAGGGAGACACTGGGTGTCCCCAGGTATTCGGCGGGCACACCCGCCCGCGGCTTCGCGGACCAAGTAGTAAGAGGGCGGGTCAACCCGCCGACGGTAGTAGGAGAGTTAAAGTTCTGTGAAAAGACCATGTCAAGGGAAGTAAATCCACAATACATGGATACCCACTACAAACAGACATCACTAACAGTTTTAAATGTTCACACAATTTTACTTACAAGTGCATAAAATTACTGAAAAAATTCCAAAGATGTCACTGCTTCCAAAAACAGTGAATGCTTTTCATATGTTGTTAGTGGTACGGGAGCACAACAAATCAAAGACTGCAAGCAGGCGGTCATTGTTTGTAGCTCTGTCAGAGCTTGTCACAAGCTTGCGATTGACTTCAGACTTGTCTCACTTCAACCTTTCTTCAGGAATTTAACCTCTAAAACACATTTACCATAAATTTCCTGTCTGAAAGTGAATTGTCGAAGCTGTAAAGGTTCACCATGCGCTGATGTTCCTACCACAACAATTGTGAAAAAAAGACTTATTTTGAAAATTCTAAGCAGCAAAACTTCCACCAAATCTCTTGCAACCAAATTCAATATTGCGTACAGGGACATCCCTTCTGAAAGACTCCTCTCTCTGTTGAAATTGCATTGTGGGATACCTGATGGTGGAAGTGAATGTTGTTGACCTACAGCTAGCGGCTGGTGGTGGGTGGTCTTGGTTGACGCGTCAGCCAGACAGGGAAGGTGGTCATGGTCACTCCGGCTTTTGTTGTAAGCTCTGATACTGCTACACTGAAGTTTTCAGGGTATAAGTGTAGACAACCAGCAACACCTCGCGCGCACACACACACACACACATGCGCACACGCATGCACACACACACACACACACACACACATATGGATAGACAAATTTTTACTCCATTGCTTTTTAGCATGAAAAATGATTTGATGCACTTTTTTACTTCCATTCTTTTTCTCAGTATGTACACTGTAGTGTGTGTGTGTGTGTGAGACAGGCCTTCAGTTTTCGTCAAAAGTCATTGCTATCGTCATGGAAACAGCAAGCTCAAAGAATATGGCAGCCACCTCCTCACAAGTTTGACCGACGACAGAAAAGGTCTGTCTCTGTTGGTGCCGTTTTCTTTTTTGCTGCCCCCCCTCCCCCCTCCCTCTCTACATCTCTCTCTAATCTCTCTCTCTCTACATCTCTCGCTCTCTCTACATATACCGTATGCCCTGCATGTCTAGACAGGAAAGAAGATGAAGGGCACTTTGTATTTAGATGTCCCCTATACCAGGACATTAGACAGCAACGTTGATGTTGGTGTTAACCTAGAAAAAGCGCTTGTCAGTGTACTAGCTTGCAATTCACAAGCATCTTTAGTAAATCTCGCCAAATTCCTTTTAGCTGCATTTAAACTCAGACAGAACTTTATTGAAAATATGAGTAATTAAAAGTGATTCACCTCCAGGATTAAGATTGTTTCCATCTGCACTCAGCAGATGTTTGTTTTGTTTGATTTTTCTTTCAGTGAACATGTTCATGTAGTACCAGTATTGTTTCTTGATCATGTTATATATTATGTCAGAATAATGTTTATGTTTCCCCCCATGGAAGGGGCTGTTGGCCTGTATTCATTAAATTTCAGAGTTCAGAGTTCTCTCTCTACATCCTCAGGCTGCTATGCCCATTATGTAAGCAAGCACCAGAGGATGAAGTACATTTTGTGTTGTGCTGTCCAGTATTAGAGGATGTTAGGCAGAATTACATCCCTGTAAAATATAGTAGACAGCATAATTTATTTAGACTCTGTTTACTCCTGGCATCAAGTCATCCCGAGGTTGTGCAGTCTCCCTTTATATTTGTGTAAAGCTTTCAGAATAAGAGAGATATTGTTATCCTAAGTCAAATTTTTGTAGCTGACTTTTTGTTACACAGTAACATGTTGTCTTTACTATTGCTTTTACCCCCACCAAAATACTAAGCAGTTCGGCAACCCCCTTCATGTATGGGCCAATGGCCTTTTTGTGAATAAATCATTCAAGTTTGAGTTCTCTCTATATCTCTCTCTCTACATCTCTCCCTACATCTCTCTCTCTCTACATCTCTCTCTCTCTCTACATCTCTCTCCACATCTCTCTCTCTACATCTCTCTCTACATCTCTCTCTCTACATCTCTCCACATCTCTCTCTCTCTACATCTCTCTCTCTACATCTCTCTCTCTACATCTCTCTCTCTACATCTCTCTCTCTACATCTCTCTCTCTCTTCATCTCCCTCTACATCTCTCTCTCTCTACATCTCTCTCTCTACATCTCTTTCTCTCTCTACATCTCTCTCTACACCCTCTCTCTACATCTCTCTCTACATCTCTCTCTCTACATCTCTCTCTCTCTACATCTCTCTCTCTCTACATCCCTCTCTCTCTACATCTCTCTCTCTCTACATCTCTCTCTCTCATCTCTCTCTCTCTACTCCTCTACATCCCTCTCTACATCTCTCTCTCTCTACATCTCTCTCTCTCTACATCTCTCTCTCTCTACATCTCTCTCTCTACATCTCTCTCTCTCTACATCCCTCTACATCCCTCTCTACATCTCTCTCTCTCTCTGTTTGTCATCCCTTGCTTTTTACATTTGTTTTTCCTTTGAACTTATAACTGCAGGTTTATAAAAGAGTTGGTTTTACATATCACATCAACAGTATCGTTGTAAAGTCGTTATGCATGTTCAGGTTCAGAAAAGCAGGTTGGTTTTACATATCACATCAACAGTATTGTTGTGAGGTCGTTATGCATGTTCATAGCTATGCCCAGTTGCTAACTAGTGGTAAGCATGAGAAACCAGTGTATGATAAAACTAAAATGCAAAGATGTTTCAATTGTAAAAAAAGAAAAGAAAAAAGAAGTAACAATATTCATTGTATCTGTGGGCCCACAAAAGTCTTTTTTTTCCATTTTGAGGGTGGTGGGGGGGGTCAAGTAATTCAACCATAATATTCTGTGGTATGTGTATGTTTATGCAACTTTGCTAATTGTGTGATTTTTGGAGGGAGAATCATATCCATGTTGTTGTTGTGCGTTCCTCAGCGTAACACTGGGGGTCACCCAGAATGTGCATCACTCTGACTCACTCATCATCCCACCCGTGAATCACTGTGGGGTTGAAATTGTACACTGAATGAGACGTTTGTGTGTATGACTGCTTTTAAGTTCCTCGCCATATAGGCAGCCATACTCCGACTTCAGAGGATTTTTTTTCTCCTTTAACAACGGAGACTGCAGGTTGTTATGTTAAGTGCTTGTCATGGCTGAAGTGAATCTCAACACAACATTTTACAACATAACATTTTATTGTAGGCCTTGGCAGTAAGCTGACATCAATAACTGACAGTTTTTGGCTTGGGCCAAATATTCATTATTATTGCATATTTTAAATCATAAATTTATTGTTCGGCATTTGTTTATCCAGCTCATGTATATATATATATTTATGTATATATATATATATATATATATAAATATATATATGTATATATATATATATATATATATATATATATAGATAAATATATATATAATCATTCCCTCAGCAGTTGGGGCAACACATTCCCTCTGCACACGGTAGCAGCACGCACCAACAGCTGCGGGTCAAGGTCACGCCTGATGCCATGTCCCTCGTCCGGCTCCGTGCAGCAGTGGAGTTTTGGGTCGCGGCGCTCGGTGTTGGGGTCATCGGCGTCCAACTCTCACCTGCCTCTGTCCCGAAACAGTTCCCTGACCTCGCCTATCCTGGGGAAACCATCAGTGATGGAGGTGTGTACGTGTGTGTATACGTGTGTGCGTGCGCATGTGTGTACGTGTACGTGTGTGTATACGTGTACGTGTGTGTGCGTGCGCATGTGTGTGCGTGTGTGTTCAATTTCATTTTAGGTCTCTTCACAAGTTGTGACATCAGACGGGGAGGGGGCGGGGTGTGTGTGTGTAAATGTACGTGTGTGTGTATGTGTGTGTGTGTGTGTGTGTGCGGGCGCATATGCATGCACAGTTGTAGATGCGAGATCTGTGGCCATGAAAAGTGGGTGTTGAGAACTGTGGAGAAGAAGAAGCCCAAATCCAGCTACTCATAGGAGCTGTGCTTGGAGAGATGTGTGTGTGTGTGTGTGCATCCCTGCGTTCTGTTGTTGTTGTGCTTTGTTGTAACAGAAACTCTTGTTTCAACTTAACGCCACTTCTGGAAAAATAGTGCTGCAGAAATTTCTGACTATATTAAAAAAAATTATATTTAAATTTATTTTGATCATTTATGTTATTTTTTGATGTATACCACCACTTTAAGTCACGGCAGATTTCTCTGCGTGAAATCCGGGCTGCGTGAAATCCGGGTTATCATAATCATCATTATCCTGATTCGTTATTACCATCACCTGTGTTACAGAGTAAACAGGCCCCAGGCAGAGCGCATCACCACAATAACAGTGCCATCTTTCTTTTTTCTTTTTTTCTATTTTTCTTTTTCTGTCTGCAACTGCATTTGTTTTCCTATCAGAGTGGGGGTTTTGTCTACAGAATTTTGCCAGGGACGACTCTCTTGTTGCTGTGGGTTCTTTTACGTGTGCTAAATAATTATGTATAACACACGGGACCTCGGTTTATTGTCTCATCTGAAGGACTAGCACCCAGACCACCACTTGTGTTCTAGTGGATGGGGGAAAAGTTTTGGAACCACTGCACACTTCCTACCTGGACTTTTCGCTTTCTAGGCAGGTGCGTTGCCTCTAGACCACCGATCCACTAAATTATGATGATTGTGAATATTTTATCATCATCATCATCACTGTTGTTATTATCATCATTGTTATCATAATCATCATTATCCTGATTCGTTATTACCATCACCTGTGTTACAGAGTAAACAGGCCTTGAGCAGAACCCAGTCAGCCCCTCTGCGGTCTTCCCAGCTGTCGCTGTCGTCATCGTCCTCCATTCCTCCCCCTCCTCCTCCTCCCCCAGGCCCTGACCAGGTCAACGACACCGAAATCAACGCCCGCCTGGACTCCCTCTGTCTCAGCATGACCGAGCATGCACTGGGGGGAGGTAATCCTGCCCTCGCACTCTATGCCTTTCATCTTCATTGTGTTGCCATGTCTGTGTGGTCTACCTTTTATCTTCATTGTGTTGCCATGTCTGTGTGGTCTACCTTTCATGTTGCCATGTCTGTGGTCTACCTTTCATGTTCATTGTGTTGCCATGTTTGTGGTCTACCTTTCATGTTGCCATGTCTGTGGTCTGCCTTTCATGTTCATTGTGTTGCCATGTTTGTGGTCTACCTTTCATGTTGCCATGTCTGTGGTCTGCCTTTCATGTTGCCATGTCTGTGGTCTGCCTTTCATGTTCATGTCTGTGGTCTGCCTTTCATGTTCATTGTGTTGCCATGTCTGTGGTCTGCCTTTCATGTTCATGTTGCCATGTCTGTGGTCTGCCTTTCATGTTGCCATGTCTGTGGTCTGCCTTTCATGTTCATTGTGTTGCCATGTCTGTGGTCTGCCTTTCATGTTCATTGTGTTGCCATGTCTGTGGTCTGCCTTTCATGTTCATGTTGCCATGTCTGTGGTCTACCTTTCATGTTCATTGTGTTGCCATGTTTGTGGTCTACCTTTCATGTTCATTGTATTGCCATGTCTGTGGTCTGCCTTTCATGTTGCCATGTCTGTGGTCTACCTTTCATGTTCATTGTGTTGCCATGTTTGTGGTCTACCTTTCATGTTGCCATGTCTGTGGTCTGCCTTTCATGTTGCCATGTCTGTGGTCTGCCTTTCATGTTCATTGTATTGCCATGTCTGTGGTCTGCCTTTCATGTTCATTGTATTGCCATGTCTGTGGTCTGCCTTTCATGTTCATTGTGTTGCCATGTCTGTGGTCTGCCTTTCATGTTCATTGTGTTGCCATGTTTGTGGTCTACCTTTCATGTTGCCATGTCTGTGGTCTGCCTTTCATGTTCATGTTGCCATGTCTGTGGTCTGCCTTTCATGTTCATGTTGCCATGTCTGTGGTCTGCCTTTTATGTTGCCATGTCTGTGGTCTGCCTTTCATGTTGCCATGTCTGGTCTACCTTTCATGTTCATTGTGTTGCCATGTCTGTGTGGTCTACCTTTTATCTTCATTGTGTTGCCATGTCTGTGTGGTCTACCTTTCATGTTGCCATGTCTGTGGTCTACCTTTCATGTTCATTGTGTTGCCATGTCTGTGGTCTGCCTTTCATGTTCATTGTATTGCCATGTCTGTGGTCTGCCTTTCATATTCATGATGGCTTTTAAAAAATTAGTTGTTTTTTCCCCCCAACTTTTCCCCAACAAATCCTTTAAAAAAAATCTTCATTAAGCCATGTCTGTGTGATCTGCCTTTTGCCATGTCTGTGACCTGCCTTTTGCCATGTCTGTGATCTGCCTTTTGCCATGTCTGTGACCTGCCTTTTGCCATGTCTGTGATCTGCCTTTTGCCATGTCTGTGACCTGCCTTTTGCCATGTCTGTGTGACCTGCCTTTTGCCATGTCTGTGTGACCTGCCTTTTGCCATGTCTGTGACCTGCCTTTTGCCATGTCTGTGACCTGCCTTTTGCCGTGTCTGTGACCTGCCTTTTGCCATGTCTGTGATCTGCCTTTTGCCATGCCTGTGTGATCTGCCTTTTGCCATGTCTGTGTGATCTGCCTTTTGCCATGTCTGTGACCTGCCTTTTGCCATGTCTGTGTGATCTGCCGTTTGCCATGTCTATGTGATCTGCCTTTTGCCATGTCTGTGTGATCTGCCTTTTGCCATGTCTGTGACCTGCCTTTTGCCATGTCTGTGTGATCTGCCTTTTGCCATGTCTGTGACCTGCCTTTTGCCATGTCGGTGATCTGCCTTTTGCCATGTCTGTGATCTGCCTTTTGCCATGTCTGTGTGATCTGCCTTTTGCCATGTCTGTGGTACAGATAGGTTCCCCTCCCCTCAAGGGACACATAGACCTCGGTTTCCGTTTTGTTTGTTTAATTCAAACCTCTTTTTACACCTGACGGCAGTTTGTAGACTACGGTGTTCTTTGTGGACGTAAGATCAGGTGTTTTCTTCAATTAGCAGGTTTTGTGTTTTCTTCTGGTTTTTTGGTCGTTTTCTTTTTACTCCAAAAGATTCACCGATTTGGATATTTTTGCAGATAACGGATTAGTTTTTCTTTCAGAAATGTAAATTTTTAAAAAAATGATAAAAAACACTTTTTTGGGAGGAGGGGGGGGGGGGGGGGGGGGGGGGTCCTTAGAGCTCTGAGGTTCACCAGTGGTGAGATTTTGCGTATGCGAACATTTTGCCCACTTTTTAAACCTCATTTTCTGTTTGTCAACAGACAGCGGTGACAAAGGCTCCACGTTCTGACCCTGGTGCTCGGCTCAGCTCAGCTCATCCTGTCCACAACCCCGGGAGGGCCTCCCTCATCATCATCATCATCGTCATCATCATCCTCAGCCTCCCTTTCCATGGACCCACTAGGTTAGGTGTGAGGCGGCCTGGCTGTGGGCATTGCTCCTGACTACATATCACACTGCTGCCAGGCGCCTTGCAGCCACCATGCCCACTGCGTGTGTGTGTGTGTGTGTGTGTGTGTGTGTGGAGACATTATGCTGGGGAGACTTGTGTGTGTGTGTGTGTGTGTGGAGACATTTTGCTGGAGAGACGTGTGTGTGTGTGTGTGTGTGTGTGTGGAGACATTATGCTGGGGAGACTTGTGTGTGTGTGTGTGTGTGTGTGGAGACATTTTGCTGGGGAGACGTGTGTGTGTGTGTGTGTGTGGAGACATTATGCTGGAGAGACGTGTGTGTGTGTGTGTGTGTGTGTGTGTGGAGACATTATGCTGGAGAGACTGTGTGTGTGTGTGTGTGTGTGTGTGTGGTGTGTGGAGACATTATGCTGGAGAGACTTGTGTGTGTGTGTGTGGAGACATTATGCTGGAGAGACTTGTGTGTGTGTGTGGTGGTGGAGACATTATGCTGGGAGACGAGTGTTGTGTGTGTGAGACATTATGTGGGAGACGTGTGTGTGTGTGGAGACATTATGCTGGGGAGACGTGTGTGTGTGTGGTGTGTGTGTGGAGACATTATGCTGGGAGAGTGACTGTGTGTGTGTGTGTGGAGACATTATGCTGGAGAGACTGTGTGTGTGTGTTGGACATCGGGAGTTGTGTGTGTTGTAGGAGACATTATGCTGGAGAGACTTGTGTGTGTGTGTGTGTGTGTGTGGAGACATTATGCTGGAGAGACTTGTGTGTGTGTGTGTATGGAGACATTGCTGGAGAGACGTGTGTGTGTGTGTTGTATGGAGACATTATGCTGGAGAGACGTGTGTGTGTGTGTGTGTGTGTGGAGACATTATGCTGGGGAGACGTGTGTGTGTGTGTGTATGTGTGTATGGAGACATTATGCTGGAGAGACTTGTGTGTGTGTGTATGGAGACATTGCTGGAGAGACGTGGTGGTGTGTGTGTATGGAGACATTATGCTGGAGAGACGTGTGTGGGGTTGTGTGTGTGTGTGTGTGTGGTTGGAGACATTATGGCATGGAAATGAATATGGTGTTTTGTTTGTGGACTGTGTGGGGTGCGGTGTTTTGCAATTTGAAAGAGAATTATCTATTTTTTGTTAGAGTGTGTGTGTGGATTTACATGTGGAAGTGAATGGCCTGTGTTTTTGTGTCTGTGTGTGGTGTGTTGCGGTGATGCTGCATTGATGGCAGCGATATGTAATATGGGTTTTTTTGGTCCGTCTGTGTGTGGTGCGAGTATTTGCAATTTAAAAAAAAATTTTATTTTGTTTGTTACCGAGTGTGTGTGTGTGTGGGTGTTCTGTTACAGTGGAAAGTGTACACGACCAGTGTTTTTATGTGTGTGTGTTGAAGTGTTGTGCTATATCAGATTGAGTATGGGTCTTTTTTGTTGTCTTGATTTTTTTATTTTTAATTGTTTGATAGCGAGTACAGTCTGTGTGTGTGGGTGGTTTTGTTGGTGTTGTTGTCCTGGTTGTGTATTGCTGCATTATGTTACAGTGCAGGAAATGCGCAGCCTTTTTTCATGTCTGTGTGCGCAGCTTGTTGTAGTTTTGTTGTTTTGTTTTGGTGTGGAAGGTGTAGCGTAGAGCTATGAGAGAGAGTGTGAGGCCAGTGTCGTCTTGCTGTTGTGTCTTGATGCAAGTGTCTGTTTTGTCAGAGTGTGCTTTGACATAATGGTGCAGTGTATGTTTTTTATGGTGTGTCACTGTGTAATGGTGCGATATATGTTTGCTATTGGGGGAACTGTTTTGTATGTGTTGGGGGAAAAATGTTAGCCTTCTTCATTTTTATACAAAATACCTATGAATGTGTGCTTACATGAGTATATGTTTATACACAAAATGTGTGTGTGTCTGTGCACACATTCATGAAAGCATGCTTGCATGTCTGCACTGTGCATGGCATACACATAGCATGCCCTGTTCAGTTGTATGGGGTATGCTTCTTATGTATGAAGAAACTGGTTGTGATTGCTCATCATGTTCACATTGACAACATGACAAAGAGTGTTCAGAGCGATAATGAGGAAATTAAGATACAAGGAAAATTGGTTATATTGGACATGTACGAGGTGTTGTAAGGTGTGTGAGTTTCGTAATCATGTGTGTGTGTGTGTGGTGTGAATGAGAGAGATAGTGGAGAGAGATAGTAGCCAAGCTGATTTTCATTCACAATGTGAAATAACAGCAGGTGTGTCTGTTTTGCTTTTCATGGTCACATAGAGGTATTCTTGACCCCTCCCCCCCCCCCAAAAAAAAAGCCTGAAAAAGTACTGCACCAAAGCTTCTTTATGTGGATAAGGGTGTGTGGGGAAGGTGGGATGGGGTTGGAAGGGGTGGGGGTGGGGTGGGGGGTCTTGATGAAAATGAGGAAAACTGCTGATGTTATGAAGAGGAGAGGGCTGACCATATTGTTACAAGAGTTGGCCTGATCTGATAAACCTGTTCACTTTTTTCATGTTGTACAACTTTTGTTAACATTTCTTTCTTTCATCTGTTCCATTTATTCATCCCTTCTTCTCTTCTCTTTCGTTCTTTTTCCCTATTCTTCCTTCTATTCTTATGTTTCCTTTTGTTGTTTTTGTTTTGGTGAACCGTCATTGCTCAAGGAAACCAAACTGTTGCTGTTGACTTTAATGGAAGGGAAATTAAAAGGAGAAAATTAAATTGAAAATCTTGATCATGGGCAACAAAGACTGCCTGATCTTATGAAGATAAGTTGTGGTCGTATTCATGTCTGTTCACTGATTAATCTCGTGTTATTAGCGTAAGCAGTGCCCATGAGAAGAGTGCTGTCCCTTGCAGTACAGTTGATGTGGCAGCGACTCCTCGTGTCACTGCACTGCATGTCCAGTGGTTACCAGCGCAGGGTTATTGCTGTTTTTATAACTGCCCGCACAGTGGGGGCAGGGGAGGGAAGGGAGGATGGACACAGCACTGAGCAAGGTAGGTAGTTAGGGCTGTCCACTGAGGTCCTTGATTTGGGAGTGTAAGGATGGTAAAATGCTTTAAACATTTTTTAAACAAAAAGTGTTTGTACTGTGTGATGTAAAGTGAACTGCCTGTGTCGTTCTGCCCAGCTGTCTGGGTGCTGTGTTCAGCATGTAGAGTGTCGTTCACTGTTGGGCCTTTCACAGCCTGACCTTCCTTTTTTCCCGGTCCCCTTTTGTCTGCCGCTGTTTGTGTTCTGGCTGGTTGTTGGTTTTCTTGGCTCGCTATGCTGGCCTGGCTTTTCTCCTTAATGTTCCTGAATGGCTAAATTTGGAAAGAATTTGTTGAGTGCGTTGATGATTGTGTTTTGTTGGGTTTTAATTGTTTGCCTTGCACTAAACACATTGCCTTTCTGCTCAGCTGACGATGGTACACAATGTGGACATCTCTGCTGTTGTAGCGCTGAGAAAGTGTCTTGTGCTTGATCCTGCGTGACCCTTATCATGGTGTGTGCTTGCTTGCTTGCCTGTGAGTGTCGCATTCTCATGATCTAGGGGAGGTATTGCATGAAGCGATATAAGGTTTATACTTTTTACTTTATTATCAAGCTGATACCACAGCTGTTGTGTCCGGTGCCTTAACACGCAGTACTGCTGCTGCCTTTGTTCTGGAAATATTCTGTGCACAGTTCACAAGTGCAGAGATGATTTTTGTGTGTGTGTATAATGTGTGTGTGTATAATGTGTGTGTGTATAATGTGTGTGTATGTGCATAATGTGTGTGTGTATAAGTGTGTGTGTGTGTATAATGTGTGTGTGTATATGTGTGTGTGTTGTATAATGTGTGTGTGTGTATAATGTGTGTATGTGTAATGTGTGTATGTGTGATAATGTGTGTATTTTTGTGTGTGTGTGTATATTGTGTATAATGTGTGTGGTGGTGACGGACAGTGACAGAGCTGTGGTGTAGTGATCAGGGACAGATGGATGGCCAGTGGTGTGGGTGCTGTGTAACAACAGCATGGAACTCCCACACTGTACACTGGTCAGTGCTGTGTACACTGGTCAGTGCTGTGTACATTGTACACTGTGGTCAGTGCTGTGTACATTGTACACTGTGGTCAGTGCTGTGTACACTGTGGTCAGTGCTGTGTACATTGTACACTGGTCAGTGCTGTGTACATTGTACACTGGTCAGTGCTGTGTACATTGTACACTGTGGTCAGTGCTGTGTACATTGTACACTGGTCAGGGCTGTGTACACTGGTCAGTGCTGTGTACATTGTACACTGTGGTCAGTGCGGTGTACACTGTGGTCAGTGCTGTGTACATTGTACACTGTGGTCAGTGCTGTGTACATTGTACACGGGTCAGGGCTGTGTACATTGTACACTGTGGTCAGTGCGGTGTACACTGTGGTCAGTGCTGTGTAAGGACAGCAGGGGACTCCCACATTGTACACTGTGGTATTTATTCTCTGCATGTTTGTATCCCTCCACCCTCCCGTGTTAATGTTTATTCTTTGTGTCTCGTTAAACATGCATGCATATTCACCTCCAACCACCCTGCTTTCAAGCACAAACGGGCATGTGCACACACACACACACGTACACATACATTCTCTGACACTCGCACTGACACACGCACACACACACACATACATTCTCTGACACTCGCGCTGACAACACACACACACACACACACACACACACGCACACACAACATTCCACACTCGCCTGACAACACCACACCGCACACACACACACACACTACACACGTACACATACACATACATTCTCTGACACTCACGCTGACAACACACACACACACACACACACGCACACATACATTCTCTGACACTCATACTGACAACACACACACACACACACACACACACACACACACACACACACACACACATACATGCTCACTCACTAAAGTGTTGTCATTCATGGAGTACAAAGAGGAGGAGACATGCTGGTGAAGGAAAGTCAAAGTCAAACTTTTATTTTCAGATGGTACATTGAATAAGCAGTGCATTTGCTTTTTTTCATCAAGCCATCTATCTAAAGAAAAAAAAAGCGAGAAAAAAAAGATAATGTATAAGGAAAGGCAGGGTATATCCTATGAAGTGAAGTGAAGTGAAGTGAAGTGAAGTGAAGTGACTTGTTTTACCTGACAGTGCCTGGCGCTATGTGGGCCTGTGTCTGACCCATGCAAAGTCCACAACTACTTATCTTGTTCACCTGCAACAACAGAACTTTTCTATTCATCATTTCAAGTCCAAAGAATCAAATTTGCTCAATGATTGTTGTGTTTGTGTGTTTCTTTTGTTATGATATTATGGTTTCTTGGAACAGATTATGCCTTAATCATGTCAGATATGAACATATTTTTGCAAGAATTAACAAAAATGGATAATACTGTTCATGAAGATTGTGGAATGAAATGATTAGGGGTAAGCACTGATTTGTTGTGTTTTCAGATTTTTACGTTATTTATTGTCAACTCTGTGTTGCCAAGAGGTATGATTCTACACCGTGTTTTGAAAGCAAGCTGAGGGTAGGGTATGTGGGACAGGGAAAGACGAGACAGGATGACAGTTTGTGACAGCAGCAGCAGCAGCCGCCAGCTGGGAGAGAGTGATGTGTGCCTTCAGAACTGTACATCATCACTTTGGAAAATGCTTGTCGTCATCAAATTTTTGTGTCTTTTGTTTCTGTGACACAGGTCATTTTTACAGAGTTGCTACTGCCCGCATACTTTTCAGCTGTTTGAGTTTAGGGAACGCTGATAAAAAGAGGACACAAACTGTAGAGAGAAAAAGTGCAAACTTCCTTTGCATTATATCTGTAGATGCCATCACACCCTGCACCCCAGTACAGTCTGTGCAGTCCCCAAATCCTGCTGTGCAGTTCTCTTTCCGTACATTACAATCTTCTGGGTGAGACTGTGAGGTCCACTCTTGGAAAACATGCCTCTCTTGCGCACAGGTACCTTGACATACCTGTCCTTCATGGGAGTATAAGCTGTCTTGGAAAACATGGCTCTCTTGTGCACAGGTACTTTGACATACCTGTCCTTCATGGCAGTATAAGCTGTCTTGGAAAACATGGCTCTCTTGTGCACAGGTACCTTGACATACCTGTCCTTCATGGGAGTATAAGCTGTCTTGGAAAACATGGCTCTCGTGCACAGGTACCTTGACATACCTGTCCTTCATGGCAGTATAAGCTGTCTTGGAAAACATGGCTCTCGTGCACAGGTACCTTGACATACCTGTCTTTCATGGGAGTATAAACGAAGGGTGGCTGGTAGTAGAGATACATGGGCCTAGAAACTTGCCCCCTGAACCGTAAGGATCACAGATTTCAATTGTTTGGCCTAAGAAGGGAAGGTGGCAGGACAGTTGTTCACCTGCCTAACGAGTGAACCGTGAGGTTCTGGGTTCAATACCAGCCTTGCCCTTTCTTCCCAGTTTGATGAAAAAAATCAAACTGAATGTCCAAGTCCTTCGGATGAGACTATAAACTGAGGTCTCATTTGTGAATGCATGCAGAACATCTGGCGCATGTTAAAAACCTGTCCTGCCTTTCAGAAGAGTAGGCCATTTTGTGCCGATAGGAGCAGATGACAAACTGTAAATGCACTTGTGTTTAGACATCATCCCTGAAGTCAGAATGTGGCTACCTAAATGGTGGGAGGAAAAACGCGGTTGCATACACCAAACTCTCAAACCATTCGTAGAGCTGGAGCTGAGGACCAGGGACAGAGCGGGGGATTGTCTGTCATCCTGCAGACGGTCGTCTGAAGCAGGCTGTGGGGCTCGGTGCCACTGCTGGGAACAGGTCCTGTTCTTTCTGGCTCAGTGCCACTGCTGGGAACAGGTCCCGTTCTTTCTGGCTCAATGCCACTGCTGGGAACAGGTCCTGTTCTTTCTGGCTCAATGCCACTGCTGGGAACAGGTCCTGTTCTTTCTCTAACAGCCCTCGTCCTTCAGCCAATCACCTTTCAGTTTGAAGAGGAGCATGTGTGTCCTGTGAAGGGGATGGAGGAAGCCTGGGGGCTGTGAGCCGCCTTGAGTTCAGCAGCACCTCCAGCGTGTCTCATGGCAGTTCACCTCTTCACACTGACAGGTGGCAGTGAACAGGCTGGAACTGCCTGTCTACACTGCACGGTTGAAAAGGAGAGTGTGTCTGTACCCAGCATGCCCCTGTTGCTTGCTGATGCATTGTGGTAAGGTGATGTGGGAAGTAGCCGATGTTGTATGTGGTACACAGGTGATGAAATATGTGGGCAGTAGCCAATGTGTGTATGTGGTAGATCCTACTGACTGAAGCCCCCTGTAAGAAAACTGCTCTAGTCTGATCAGTGTCTTCATTGCCTTGTCCAGGGCTCTCCTCTGTATTCACTGCAGTTCTTCTGTTATTGCATGAGGATCAAGGACGATGAGGATGCCTCCTAAATTAAAGAAAAGTACTCTAGTCTGGGGGACGGGATAGCTCAGTGGTCAGAGCGCTCGCTCGCTTTCCCACAGCCAATACTAAGCAGTGTCGAGCGAGGTTACCACTTGGGTGGGTGACTGTTTGTACGCTTTGGCTTCAGTACAGTTTCCCCAGTTCACCCAGCTGTGAATGGGTACCTTCCCTCTTTAGGGTTAGGGAAGGTAAAGCAGCGAGGGAGAGGAGATGGCGCTGCCCTAAATATGCTGGGCCCTAGAGAAGCAGAGGTCTCTGACACCTTGCTCCCCTACAACCACATATTTTACAAATATTAAAAAAATTCTTTTATATTGAGGATAATGGAATAAACACGTGCTTTTTTTACATCCAGTCCCTGTGTGTATGCAGTTTTGTAAATTGTCATCTGTTCCCACCGGCACAAAATGGCCTACTCTTACGAAAAGCGGAACAGGATTTTAACGTGTGCGCAAGATGTTCTGTGCGCGTTTGCACACTGGGCCTCGGTTTATAGTCTCATCTGAAGGACTTTTGGGGAAAGTGGAGTCTGCACTGATGTTAACTCCAGGGGAAAATATCCCCTTGAATGGGAATCAAACCCAGGTTGACAGATTGCGAGCACAATGTTCTAACCACTAGGCTATCCCTAGGCTATGCACTAGGCTATGGGACACCTGTACCTTTTTTACTCTAGTCGGATGGATGTCTTCACTGCCTTGTCCTAGCTCTCCTCTGTATTCACTGCAGTTCTTCTGTCATTGTATGAGGATCGGGGACAGTGAGGATGCCTCCTTAAAGAAGACTTCTCCAGTCTGATCAATGTCCTGACTGCTGCCGTGTCAGCTCTCCTCTGTGTTCAGTGCAGTTCTTCAGGAGTGATCTCTGACTTGTCTGCCTGCCTGCCAGCTCTCTTCTTCCTTTAGTTATCAGTTGGAGATAGTGTGTTGGGTTTTGGTGGGGCTTTTTGTGTTTATTCATCAGTTGATTTTTGATCAGTGTTTCAGTGGGGTTTTCTTTTTTGTCATTGAATTATTATATTTAATGTTTATTTGTTTTTCTGTGTGGAGAATATAGGTGTTTTTTTAAAAACTTGAATTAAGTTTCTTCTTTTTTTTTGAGTTGAACTTTGATTGAAGATTTAAAGGTAAGGAAATGAAGGTAGCCTGGTTACGCTGATGAAATTTGTAACTGATATTTCTGGTTCTCTGCGAGGACAAAGCTCAACAGTGAGCTGGCATAGAGAGGTCACTATCTACAGACATAGGTGCATACAGACAGACATACATACACACACAACATTGTCAGCTCTATTGTCAGCTCTAGTTGTCTATCTATGCATTGCCTTCAGTAGGTGTATGTGTGTAATAGTTCTGTTTAACTTTATTTATTTATTGCCTTAGTAGGTGTGTACACAGCAGTGTTAGCTCTCTTTATCTATTTATTGCCTTCAGTAGGTAGAGCTTGTAAGGCAGGAGTGGTGGACAGCAGCAAGTTTTTGTGGGGGTGGGGGTGAAGAGTTGGCTTGACTGGCCCTGATCTGTATTGACTTTGACGGGCAGCAGTTTGCTTGTGCTCAGATCTGGGGCTCTTGCATGATCACTGTTGTTTCGCCTCTCAGTCTGTGTTTTTTCCCAACCCATCCCCCCCAACCCATCCCCCTCTATGTGTCCTCATATACGTTGTCACAGCAAACATCCAAAAGGGCATTACATATTGTGTACTCCCTCTTGGAGTTTGTCAAGTTTGTTTTTTATTTCTATTTATTTATTTGTTTAATTTTTTTATATAAATGAAGCTGTGGGCTTCAGTTGTATGCAGATACATGAAGCACTACCATGTTTTTCCTTTTTTTTTTTGTTGGGGAAGGGGGGGGGGATGTTTTCGGCATGCATAATAATGTCATGACAAGGGGGAGGCAAAACTACAATCGGCAAAAGCAGAGCTTCCCGTAGTTTGTTACAAGCAATGTAGAACTTTTCACGTTTTGAAGTATTGATTCATGGTATTTTTCTGAGTTGGTTTGTGAGTGTGTATCAAGTGATCTATATTTCTGTTGACTGATTAGGAGTTAAGGTTGACAGAAAGGGCAAGAGCAATCATGCAGAGGAATGGTGGTGTTGAACAGTCTGGAGATTGGGCAGAGGAGGGACAGGGTTGTTTTTTCTGGGTCACAGAAGAAGTACAGTAGCAAACTAATCAGAATGACAGTTACATTTTGTTTTCTTGATTGAATGATGTGATGGTAGTGCAGTGGGTGGGTCCTTTCTACGTCTGCAAGAAGTTGGTAGGGTGGGACTGTTGCTGTTGTGTTGTATGTAGTGTGAATCCCCATGTGGCTGAAGTGCTGGTGATGCGTTCAGTTTGTTATTATAGCAGCCGATTTACTGTTGTGTTATAGCTGCTTTCATGTGGTGTTACAGCTGCTTTATTTTGTGGTATTACAGGCTTAGAACAGCTACTTTTAGTGATGGGTTCTACATATTTATTAATAACAATCATGGTTACACTTACAAGTAATGCTCTTTTCCATATACTATGAAAACTCTGTCTTCAAGGGTTTGTCTAGTTTGGTACATGCTGATTCATTTTTCATTTTGCTGTTTAGTGCAGAAATAGTCTGGTACAATAATGATTTAGGGCCAAAATAGGACAAAGTGATGTGTGAGATTATAATTATGATGTGCCTGATCCTTGACAAAGTGATGTGTGGGAATATATGATGTGCATGATGGTTGACAAAGTGATGTGTGGGAATATAGTTATGATGTGCCTGATCCTTGACAAAGTGATGTGTGGGAATATATGATGTGCATGATGCTTGACAAAGTGATGTGTGGGAATATAATGATGATGTGCATGATGGTTGACAAAGTGATGTGTGGGAATATAGTTATGATGTGCATGATGCTTGACAAAGCGATGTGTGGGAATATATGATGTGCATGATGGTTGACAAAGCGATGTGTGGGAATATAATGATGATGTGCATGATGCTTGGAATTTTGCATGGTCAGAACTTTGCTCTTTGGAGAAATGTGATCAAGATGCCAGATTGTTATTGTAATAGATGACGCGCGCTGATGTGTCATGGCCTTTTAGGAACAGAAATGACTTTGTTTCATTCAGGGTTTGCTGGCTCCTTGAGTGTTGAGACCCTCTCTTCCTCGAAGCCCCTTAGAAATGACCAGAATGACAACTTGTGACACAAACCTCCTTGAAAACCCTTGAAAGTCAAAGCTTGTTGTCTATGGAAGCTGTTCTCTTTAAGGATGACAACAAACTACAGATACAGTATTGGGCAAAAACAAAGTTCAGTAGTGTGTGAGTGCATGTTTAGACTTGTGTTGCTATGAAACAGGTACAATGCAACAACATTTGAAAGATCTGGTGCCCAGTACTGACTCTGAATGATGTCAGTGCTGATTTTGTACTTGTCAAAAATGATGTTAGCAAGACGACGCATGATTATTGTTCTTTTGGTTTCTACAAGTGGACATTTTGAAGCGCAGCACTCTGGTTTTTGCTGACTAAATGGGTTGATGTTGCATCCAACTTTTTAAATTATTTTTTTTAAGAGATAGCTATAAGCATGGAATTTTTTTTTTTACTAGAAAATTTTAAACTTAGTGTGTGTTTGTTTTGAACATACCATATAGCAGAGCAATTTTGATAACATTTCAAAGTGAAATCTCCTCGCACATCACACGCACGCACTCACACACACATACACACACACAGAGCCCCCCCCATCCCCTTTTTCATCTTTCCTAAACATAAAGGTAGACAGCAAAAATGCATTTAAGATTTAAAAACAAACAAAACCTTAATGAAAAGAAGAAAGAAAATGGATGTGGAAAGGGCACTTGTACATTCATGGTGAATGGAATTTTACTCTAAGAGCAAATATATTGAGTTAATGGCTGATTTAGCTAAGCACTGATATGACTATGTTGGTTCATGCACACTTTGATAAAACAACAGTGTTTGAATTTACAATAGATTTAGTGTTGCTTTCTGTTGGATTTTTCATTTGTGAATAACGTGCTGTAGTTAAAATGAATTGCTTTTCAAAGAAAGGACAAACCCCTTTCAGTTTTTTTGTTCTCCAAGTCAAGAAGACGATCAAGCAGATTGTTTTAAATTTGTTTTCAGTGTTTGGGTTTTGTTTTTTTAAGAGCAATATTTTTCTTGTTGATGTTGCTTAATCAGTTGAAAGCAATTGGCCGAGTTTAACGTCAGGTAGATGGAAAGCTCAGTTCTGCGTTCTAGTGTTTTAAGATCCATTTCTTGTCCATATTGTTTCAGTCGAGGAGACTCCAGATTTTTAAGGATTTTATTCTCTAAGTTGATTCTTTGTAAGAAACTGCAAGTTGCAGACATGGCTGTTATTTTTGTTTCATTTTCCATGTGCGAACATTGATTTGGATGTGTGATCTTGTCATACGTTGCTTTTAACCCACAGTGCACCAGGCCAGTGCATTGTGGGTAGACCAATGATAGGCAGTTTTAATTCTTTTTTCAGTTGTTGTGATGGTTTTACACAGTTTGTTATGGTTTTATGGAGCTTGACAGACAAGGAGTCCAGTTAAGATCCGTTTTCAGTTGGTTTTAAAAATCAAACAGTGTGATTGATTTGTTCAGGCAAACAGCCAATCAGCTTTCAGTTTTCAGCCTGTCCAGGGAGACAGCCAATCAGCTTTTAGTTTATATTTGTCCGGGTGACAAAACTGTATGCCATTAAGTTATTGTTTACTGCAAGAGTTACTTTTTTTTCTTTACAAGTATTTTGTTCTGCTAATGCTGTTTTTAATAGTTTGATACTTCCGTCATTTTAATAATGAAATTGCATGGGCTGAATAGAAAAGAAAGACTTTTTTGTCACTGGTGGGTGACTTAATGGGTACCAAAAGTGACTTTTTTCATACATGTTGCTGCTAAAGCTCTATCACAAAGCAAGAACAACAAATTGATGGTGTTGCTAGTGCTGATCCTTTTATTTTCTACAAATTCAACACTTTGGGCAGAAGATTCAAGAATGACAGTGTCCTCCTTGTTGCTGCCCACCACCACCAGTGTATGTATGCATACACAACATGACATTGGCTTTACCCCCTACACCCTTGACATTCTGTATTAGAAAAACAGTTGACATTCTGTATCAGGCAGGGGGAGTGGTTTTACAATATCATCATGTAATACTAGGGTGAATCTGTTTCTGATAACACGGGTTCTGTTTCTCTCACTAGAACAGTTGTGTAACCAATGGGAAGGACCAGCCTTGGATCAGACTTCATTGCCGTGGTGCTAGTACAACAGGTAGGCCCCAATATACAGACCCCGCATGTCAAGGAGACCTGTCACCACAAACGGACATTTTGTGTGCAGCGTGTATGCAGTGGATGTAGATGCCTAGAGCCGTTTCTGCCAAGATGTGGTGAACAAAATGCCCATCTGTCAGATCAAGAACAGATTCAGACTTGACAGAGCTAGAGAAAAAAATGTAGGTGGCATTTATTACTTTAAAAACACTTAATTTGGAGCATGCCAAGTGAAGTCTTTTTTTCTGTGGAAAATCCTACAGAAAATTAGATGGTAATTGTAGGTTCAAAAGAAAGGGTCATTCTAACAAGATGGAAACTTTCCACTTCCCATCGTAAAAATTCCCTTTATGGTGGGTAAATGGTCACATAATTATATAATACGTGGCCATGCTTTAGCCAAGGAATGACTCCCCCCAACCTCCCCCCCAAAAAAAAAACCCCCCAACCCCAAACAACTCCCCCCAATTTTTTCCTTACAGACATTGGCTTGCATTTTTAAACCACCACATTGTCATGTTAATAATTTTTCTAAGTGAAAGGGTTGAAGGAAAGCTAAATCAGGATGTTTATCTCTGGCAACTTTAGTCACTTTGCAGCTCAAGTGTCCCTGAGGTGACAACTTGAAAGAGGCAAGAGAACTTTCCCTTGCCCTTTTCAAATGAAAAGTCTAGGATTATACATGTGTAGCAAAGTCAAATTTTTATTTCCAGATGGTACATTGAAGAAGCGATGTATTTTAGCGTGAATGTGTGATTGAGAGCAGAGAGATGGAGTAGTTAGTGTCTGTGGATTGCATGGTCTCCTTTACTGACCCTGAATGTACGGTTGTATTCACCAATTGCTGGTCAGGAAACACACCAGTTTCTCTCTGGTCACCATCTGGTCATATCCTCACTGCCCCTCCTGACTGACTGCCATGTTGTTTCTGACTATTCATTGTCTTTGCTGCCGACGAGCAGGCTTGTCGGCCGTTACCCAGAATACAACAGCGAGTCACCAGGTTTCCTTCCAGTTTGTCTGGGTTATATCCTTACTAGAAATCTTTGGTATTGCAGTATCTCATGACTGTGTAACATCATCATGGACATACTGTCATCATTAGGATCCTACTGTTTCCATCAATGTGGCCATGTAGTTCTTGGATTGATTCAATTGTATTCTATTCTATTCCACTTATCTAGGAAGGAGGGTGCAGGATGCTTAATGTGTTCAGCTTCCAACAAGTATACTGTGAGGTTCTGGGTTCGATTCCCAACCTCTCCCATTCTTCCCAGTTTGACAAAAAATTTGAACTGAATGTCAAAGTCCTTTGGATGAGACTATAAACCGAGGCCCCGTGTGCTAATACAGGTAGAACGTCTTGCGCACAACCAAGGCCCCTTGTGCTAACACAGGTAGAACGTCTTGCGCACAGGTTAAAAACCCATTCCGCCTTTCAGAAGAGTAGACCATTGCGTGTCAGTAGGAATAGAGCCCCCCCCCCAAAAAAAAAAACCAACCAAACAAGCAGACAGGTGTGGAGTATGGATACTACCCCAGAGCTGGAGTGCAGCTACCTAGGGGGGGCAGGGGAGGGGGGGGGGGGGCAGTCACATAATTATGCAAAAACATCACCATTGGTGAATCTTGGAGCTCTAGCCAAGGGATGAAGAAAAAAAGAAGAAAAAAATGTTCACTTGTCTATCTGTATATTTTAGTGCAGAAGGGATGGGGGAGGGATCACGTGCATTGTAAACAGGCATGCACAACCAGCTAGATGTTTCCTTTCTTCTTTCAGGGTAAAACAAAGGTGACCTCTCAGTTGGGATGCGTAGCCAGTCTAGATCCAGGAATGATGTACATAGTGTCACATGTACCATGTACATTGTCACATGTACAGTGTCACACTTGTACAATGTACGTTGTGTCACATGTACAGTGCCACACATGTACCATGTACATTGTGTCACATGTAGTGTCACACTTGTACAATGTACATTGTGTCACATGTACAGTGTCACACTTGTACAATGTACATAGTGTCAGAGATGTACGGTGTAATAGTGCCACAGGTGTGAAGTCAGCTGCCTGCCTTGGCACAGTCTGTTGTTTACTGGACCTCAGTGTTGCTGTTACTGTTCTGCTGTTGTTTCTTGTTATGGGTTTGACATTGATGCCTCTTTTACAGATGTTGGTGGTTCTCAAGTTGACAACTAATTTGTTGGCATGCTGAATTTTTCTCTATATTTTTGTTCGTTATGAATCAAGTTGGAATGGAGGCGTGCTTCCCCGATTATTCTTGTTGGAAGAGCATTCCATTACTGTGGACATGAAAGGGAGAGCATGACCAGTTGAGGAAAAACCGAAAAGCTGAGCAGAAAGATATGCAGCACTGAGAAATAAACACATCACTGAAAAATACTGACGATAGTCAAAGAAGGTTCAGGCTCTCTTTACCGTGGCGTTTTGTTCTGGTAAAAATATTTTTCAAAATATATTGTGGTCTGGACTTCTGAAGAAATGTAAAGTGAAGATAGGATGTTTCAGTACAATTTTTTTTTTAAAGGAGAAACTCTGCCTGACACAGACTTGAAGGGAAAAAGGGTCTGACGACAGACAGAATGTGTTCTCTCTCTGTTGATGGTAATCACCATGGGATTCTCATCTGAACGCCACCCTGGAATCAGATGGAGTTTCCTTTTCGTTGGTTTTGTTGCTGCCAAATGACATTGACTGTACCATCTTTTCAGACTGAGAGAACACATCAGTCTGTCATTGTGAGGGGACTCCTGACTTGGAAGTCACTCATGTTCACCATCCAGACCCACTCATGTACTGGTCCCTAGAATGTACTGGGGAACAACGATACGTGAACAATGTCTCTGTGTGGGTGACTTTTTGAACAAGCAGCGTTTTTATTTTTGTAGCCATGTTATCTTAATAATAATAATAATAAATGGAACTTATATAGCGCTATATCTTGCAAAGACAAATCAAAGCGCATGCATTCAACCTAATCTTATACAGTCATGCAATCAATGATAAATAATCAAAGTTTAAACAAACAATATTTACAAATATGTTGCGATGCAGACAAAATCTATGAAATAAAATTTCGATAGTCAATGTTTTTCAAAAGCACACATACACTCGCACAGGCCGTATACTTTAGCAGGGTGATAGAACATGGGTTAGATATGAAACAGGAGGGGGGAAGTCTTAGGTTTGAAATAAATATGTCTTGAGGCTGGATTTAAAAGTGTCATAACTAGGTTTCTGGCGAAGAGAGAGATCGATCTGTACAGTGCAGCTGAAGTAAAGGAGGTAGTATTGACATGAAGGGGGGGGGGGGGGGGGGGGGGGACATTGCACAGTGCAGCTGAGTAAGGAGGTAGTATTGCATGAGGGGGGGGTTAGCCTGTGGTGAGAGCATTGCGCTCACAGTGCAGCCAGCACTTGAGCCACTACCCAGACGGCCGCTCAGGTTTTTTCCCCCTGCAGTGAAGGTCAGTAGTGGCTCCTTTGTCCCGAGTGCTCCAGCTGAGGCTAGAGATCAAGGCCCCGTGTGCAAACACGCACAGAACATCTTGCACACGTGTTAAACCCGTCTTGCATTTCGGAGGAGTAGGCCATTTGTGCTGGTAAAAAAGGATGACAAAAAATATATGATAAGAATGCATACACCCTGGTGTTGTGTTTAGACATCATCCCTGGAATGCAGCAGCTACCTCCATGGTGTGCAGAAAAAGGTGGCATTCTCAACATCCCACCATGGCTGAACCTGGGAGTTCTAGCTGAGGAACAACCCCCCAAAAAAAACACACCCAAAAAAACAACTTCAATATTTATGTGAAAAAGTGAAATATGCTTTGGCTTTGCTCAAAGTGGAATTGTTATTCTCTGATATCAGCATCTCAGCTCATCACCTGCCTTGCTCATTCTCTATCCACTCACGGTGACATTTTCCATACCTCACATCGTCATGACAACGCAGGTTCCGTTGTCAGCTCAGCTTTCTGGAGAGGTGAGGAGGGGGGGTGGGGGGGAGGGCATAGAAGACTGGAATCTTCTCCTTCCCTCTCTCCCCCATTCATCATCACCTCACTTGTGTCAGTATCTCGAGTGCCTGTGGTTACAATTGTGTCAGTATTTCAGGTGGCTATGATTAATGGTCTCATTGAGACTTCAAACAAATGAAACTATTGTGGTTGTCAAAACATCATGTGCCTATGAAGACATTGTGTACCTCAGTGGAGGAAATGTGCTCTTTAGCAGGTGCCTGTGTTGACACTTGCTCATTTTGATGTGAAGTGCTGTTTATGAGGGGGTGAAATATGAAAATAAAGGTTATGTTCAAATATTCACCGGTCCTTGTGTGGAGAGTATGCATTGTGTTTGTGTGTGCATATGCTTAATGAATGTGTGTGCGTGTGCACAGGACTTTGCCTGGTCTGTCCCTGAAGTGTGTGAATGATGTGTAGACAAGATGAAAAATGATACTATAGGCTTGGCTAAGCAGTATGACTTGGTTGAGATTAACTCAATGGAGTCACAGTAAAATGGATCCCGCCATTTTGTGGTGATGCATGATTTTGGCTATATGTGAAAAATTCAGCACATTTACCCAACATAATAAAGACATACAAATTATACATCATTGAAAAGTTTATTATGTTTACTTTTGAGATTGTTACACAGTTTTTCAATAGATGACTGTAATTATTCTTTTACAAGTTTCAAGATATGTCACTGAATGCTGAAAATTAAAAAGTTTTGAAAATTAGGGCTGCTTATCTTACATGGCTTGAACTGTTTAACTAGTCCCCTTGAAGTAATGTGATGATTTTTCACCAAAGTAAAGTTCCCTGAAGTTGGCTGAATCCATCTGATGTCACTTTTTGCACTATACAAATTTTGTTTTCAAAAACATAACAATGGAGAGCCTGAAATCCCAAAGAATACGCTTGTCAACATGCCTAAAGAAAAGTAGCCAACACAAGCAAACTAAGCAAGCTAATGGTCAAGGAAGGCAAGTCTGTTTAGAAAAATGATTGCCCTACAGGCCAGAGTACTTTCCCTTCAGTTGAACATTGTTTAGTGTATTAAATTTTTTTTCGTAATTCTGCCAAATCTTAAGCTTTTGGCATTTCACAGTGAAGGAGAGGAGTGCTGCATCTACAACCTTGTTCAGTTAACAGGCGATGAAATTCTCTGTGTGTGCATAGGCGTCAACTTCTGATGAGTCTTTGAGCAGTTGCTGGGGCAGTGCTCTGAATTTTTCCAGTACTGTCTTGGGCAAGTAAATTAAAACCTGGCGGAGCCCAGGTTGCATGCTGGGTATGTTCATTTCATCTATGACACCTCTGGCCTGTTGTTCAATGAAAAGTGGATGGTGTTAACATGCGTGTGCAAAATGATATGCATTATATATCATGCAACTGCAAACACCATCAACTCAACTCATGTACAAAATTGATACGTCATTTAATCTGACTTGCATTTCAACAAAATCTTTCAAGAGAACTTGTCAGATGTGAAAAACCCCCTTGAGCAAAAGCTGTTACAGTACTGGCAAGTAAGATCTGAGATGACGAGTTTGGGATTCACTTTGATAGTCGGAGCCAGGGCAATAGGCCTAATCTACCACTCGCCAAAGCACTCTCTTATTAAACATACACACCGCTACTACAAACACCAAATAATTCATACATGTATAAGCAGCACAGTCCAGACCACAATATTTTCACAACTAAACTGTATTCACTGAAAAAGCAGAACCACTCCACATTTACCCATGTCATCATTACAATACACTCTCCACGCTGGCTCACACACCCCTCCATCCATCCATCACTTCTTCACATGGGCCAAGTCGTACTTCCCCCGAACACACTTCAGTTTCACTCCTGGCAGATCCGGCACACGACCCCCTCTGACCAGAACAGTGTTGTGTTCCTGAAGGTTGTGACCTTCACCCGGAATGTAGGCCGTGACCTCTTTGCCTGTGCTCAGTCGAAGACGTACACACTTCCTGTTGGCGGAGTTAGGTTTCTTTGGTTTTTTGACGAGTGTTTTCAGCACGACTCCCCGCAGCTGAGGCCGGCCATCCAGAGGCCCTTTCTTGCGAGGCTTGCCTCTGTGGGGGCCTGACCGGTGCATCTGGTTCAGCGTCGCCATCGGGCGGGCCAAAGGGGAGGCCACCCAGCGGCTCCACAGACTGGGTGGGGTCAGGTGATTCCCGAGTGACTTCATTCCTGAAATTAAATTATTTTTTTTAATGACATCAATGTTGGCGTAGTAATCAATATTATGATATAATATTGTTACAGTATAAAGTGAAAAAATTAAAGGGGGGGGGGGGGGGGGGGAAACTACTTTCTTAAACCAATTTAGCAAATGCCTGTCTGATGGCATTGTAATGCACGGTTTCTTGAACTTGTCATGTCTCAAATTCCTACCCCCAAAATAAAAATTAAAAAAACCCAAAACAAAACCCAAGACAAAACAAATATACAAACAAAAAACCCTCACCACCAAATCCCGTCCCCAACGCCCTTTCAATCAGACTAAAACCAGTCAAGAGAAGTGGCAGACACACTGTCTGAGCCAGCAGATATGTTTCTTAAGACTGCTAACAAAAGGCAGGGCTGCGTGTTAGGTTTGACTATCACCAGTTTTACAGCTAAATCAGCAAGAGGATTTTAAGTAACAAAAGAAATGTGACCCCAAAAGAACAGTCCTCTAAAATGGACAACTCCCAGAGACTGAGCCAGTGTAATGAGTGTTCCCACTTCCCAGATCACAAGTTTGGCATTCCATGGTCAGTAGTTTGCACAAAAGCCACATTAAAAAAGGAAAAGAAAAACCCAAAACCTAACTGAAAAAAAAAAGAAATCGCTCCAAACACACCTACCGATGAAGCCAAATGGGACGTTTTACCTCCAACACACAGACACAAAATGGGACGTTTTACCTCCAACACACAGACACAAAATGGGACGTTTTACCTCCAACACACAGACACAAAATGGGACGTTTTACCTCCAACACACAGACACAAAATGGGACGTTTTACCTCCAACACACAGACACAAAATGGGATGTTTTACCTCCAACAAACAGACACAAAATGGGACGTTTTACCTCCAACACACAGACAAAATAGGATGTTTTACATCCAACACACAGACACAAAATGGGATGTTTTACCTCCAACACACAGACACAAAATGGGATCTTTTACCTGTACAATTCTGCAGAACCGGCCACCTGGGTGCAGATCGAGGCAAGGTGAAGGCCACACTGCTGACCAGTCGTCCCAGGCCTGACAAGAGCTGAGACATGCTGACCAGCCCTCACCTGGATGTCCACATTTCTAATTTTAGTTTTAGTCTGTGTTGAAGTGAACTTGTGTCATAGTAAGGCTGTCACTTTACATCTGTATCAATCTGTAATACTTGTGTTGAAGCGTACTTGTGTCATAGTAAGGCTGTCACTTTACATCTGTATCAATCTGTAATAACTGTGTTGAAGCGTACTTGTGTCATAGTAAGGCTGTCATTTTACATCTGTATCAATCTGTAATAACTGTGTTGAAGTGAACTTGTGTCATAGTAAGGCTGTCACTTTACATCTGTATCAATCTGTAATACCTGTGTTGAAGCGTACTTGTGTCATAGTAAGGCTGTCATTTTACGTCTGTATCAATCTGTAATAACTGTGTTGAAGGGAACTTGTGTCATAGTAAGGCTGTCATTTTACATCTGTATCAATCTGTAATAACTGTGTTGAAGCGTACTTGTGTCATAGTAAGGCTGTCATTTTACATCTGTATCAATCTGTAATAACTGTGTTTAAGCGTACTTGTGTCATAGTAAGGCTGTCATTTTACATCTTTATCAATCTGTAATACAAGGACGATAATGTCAGTGTCACTGGGTGCAGTGGCTAACATCATTCATCCCTTGTGATGCCAACAGGTGAGATAAATTTGTTAAGGATGGTCACACACATCACAGGGCTGAGAGAGAGAGAGAGAGAGGAAGTTGAGCATGTGCATGTGTTTTATATTACTTTTTAAAGAATTCTTTTATTTCAAGGATAATAAAAAAGCAATAGTGTGCTTTTTTTCCTTAACATTTTTTTTTACATCCAGTCCTGGTGTGAATGTGGTTTTGTATATTTATATATCCATATGTGTGTGTGTGTGTGTGTGTGTGTGCGTGTGCATGCATGTGTGTGTGTGGTTGTGTGCATGCATGCATGTGTATGTATGTGTGTGTTATTCATTTACTTTAACTAAGTTTATTATTCTTTTACTTCATGGATAATTAAAAAAAAAACCCACTTACGTGCTTTCTCGTCTACAACTGTTGTCTGTCATAAGAGAGAAAACGCGGTACGCTGCCGTTAGGTGCCTGACAAGTCAGACCCAGCGCATTCGACTTCAGCATGAGAGAGAATTATCTTTCATGTCTTTCTGGGAACAGGCAGAATGGACCAAGAACAAGGCAGAAAATAAACAAGACGAAGATGACAGGAAGAAAAGGAACAAGGCAGAAACAAAGAGCGGGATAGATTAGAGGGATTCCTAGCACAGAATTTGCAAAAGGTGGGGATGTTATTCATACTGACAACCCCCCCCCCCCCCACATGAGAATGTGCCTTTTTACATCTAGTCCCTGTGAGCATACAGTTTTGTAAATTTTGATATCCATTTGTGTGTGTGTTTGAGTGAGTGAGTGTGTGTGTATGTGTGTGTGTTATTCTTTCATTTCGAGGCTGATGGAATAAGCACTCACGTGCTTTTTTACTTCTAAGTTCTAGCCCCTGTGTGTATGCAGTTTTGTAAATTTTGTCATCCATTCCCACCAGCACACAATGGCCTACTCTTCCAAAAAGTAGAACAGGTTTTAACATGTGAGCAAGATGTTCTGTATGACTTTACACATGGGACCTCAGTTTATAGTCTCACTCCCCAAAAAGGACTTTTGGGGGGAGTGGAGTGGGCACTGATATGAACTCCAGTGTGTGTGTGTGTGTGTGTATGGCTTGTGTGTGCATGAGCTTGTGTGTGTCGCTTGTGTGTGCATGAGCTTCTGTGTTTGTGAGTGTGATTTTCTCCATCTCTTTTGTAATTTTGATTTGCATGTTTTGGTCTTTGGCTGCCTGACAAAAAATGTTGACACGTAACTCACTTTTACTCCCTTTCAATACGGCCAATCATATAATTGATTGGTTCGTTCAAATATGACACGTGAACGTAACTATCTGGCAGAGCATGTATTCTCTTCTTTGAATGCTGACTGGGACTATTATTGGAAGGAGTCTGCTAAATCACAACACTCAAGGACAAACACTGAAACGGGAGATACAGAATAAAAATGGAAATAAAAGTAAATCAGTCAACACTATATCATAAAAATCAGATGCTGCTTAATAAATATATACATTATCTAGTACAATACCAAAATACTTGTGCAAACCTGAGGGCTTACCTGACAGTTATTCAAAAAAAATGAAATGGCAACAAATTTGATCCACTGTCACTGGGCGAGTTGCTTCCCCGTAGCAGGGAGTACCTCTTTTCATATATTTTCAATTTTTTTATATAAACAAATTTGCGGAAAAAACGAAGAAGCAAAATTACCTGGGTAGTTATTGATATATTATAAAAGGTAACACAATGTACGGTATTGTTTATTTTTTAGCTTTTAGTGTAATATTATCGTAATTCTTTGAAATGGGACTACCCCCATCTGAAGAATTGGAGTTGTCGAACCTGACAGCAGACAGCCGAACGTGTCCAGCTGTACAAAACGTGGTTCCTCAGCACACAGACATCATGACTACGCCTGCTGTCAAACCACCCAAAGACTTTTCTCCGGCAACGCTAGCTGCCATGCAGTTCGTAGCCGGAGGATGTGCAGGTAATTTGGCTTGTGAAACAATTATGTTTGTGTATTTGATTGTGACCCTTGACCTCTTCCGTTCATTTCTTATCTGTCGAGTGTCATTTTGTGACAGTCCGATTTAGTTAAGTTCTACGACTTATTTTGGTCGACTAAAAAAAAAAGTGAAACGAATGATAAACATATTCAAATGAGGTTCCATTTTGTGAAGGATTGCTTCTAAAAGAGCTTTCTCACTGTCTGTCTGTCTGTCCCGATACTGTGTAAGTGTATTGGTATAGGCTTTATTTTATTTTATTATCATATATTATATCCTTAAGGGCGGGGACTGGATGTAAAAAAGCACATGGGTGCTTATTCATTATCCTCGAAATAAAAGAATTTGTCATTGTCATTGTCTGTCTGTCTGTCTGTCTGTCTGTCTCTCTCTCTCATTCAGAAGCTAGCCCAGGACAGACAGGAGTGGAGAACTTTTGTTGCTGCCCTACATGCCAATAAGGCACAAAGGCATTGATGATGATGATGACATTCAATTTGCATGAGCATAATTAAAAAGTGTTTGTGTTGATCGTGTGCTATGTGAGTATTACATATTTAGTATTATCCCTGAAACACCCCCCCCCCCCCCCCCCACCCCACCCCACCACACACCACGCTCAAACAAACACAAACACACACACACACACACACACTCACTCACTCACTCACCCACTCATATTCTCTCCCTCAACGACTGTATAGTTTTAAATTTCTTCTTGGTTTGTTTCTTGTTTTTATTGTGTGGATGTATGGGTATTAAATTTATTTCATTATCATGACATATAATTTGAAACGAGTATAATCTAAAATGAGTGTTGATGGGATCGCACATTGTTTTGGGAATTATATATTGGATATTATCTCCGAAATACACACACACACACACTCTCTGTCTCTGTCTCTCACCTTTTATCGTCCTGCTTATAGTCATAGTATATCCTGATGAAGGATTCATATTTTTATATTTTCAATACTTTATTGGACTTGCCTCTGTACTTAAGTTTTAATGAGTGCCCTATTTCAATATCTTATAATTATGTGTAACAAGTATGTGTACCATTTGACAATGTGTAGATATTTATCTTTATGACTTATTAAGTTTGGTTGTGTTATTTTTCTTGGCTTTGTTGTTGTTCTTGTTGTTGTTGTTGTTTGTCTGTTTTTCTCTTTTTTATCATCTTTTGTTGGTTTGGTTTTTTCTTCTCTTTTGTTTGTTTGTTTGTTTTGGTTAGGGTTTTTTGGGGGGTGGGGGTAGGGGTGGGGTATTTTTAGGATTTTCTTTTAATTACTTGCTTTGGGGGGGGGGGGGGGGGGGGGGGGGGTTGTTGGGGGGGGAGCTGTTTTGAAAAGGGTTATTTCCCCTTGTTTTTATTGTGAGACTGTATAAGTATTGGGTTATTATTATTAAGATGTATCCCTAACGGGCGGGGACTGGATGTAAAAAAGCACATGTGTGCTTATTCATTATCCTTGAAATAAAAGAATTTGTCATTGTCATTGTCTCTCTCTCTCTCTCTCTCACACACACACGCAGAGGCACACAGTGACTGTCAGATCTACCATTTGCTGTTATACTGGGTGACTTCCTTGTCATGGAAAAGACTAACACATCTTGAACAGTTTCATGTAGAATCAATATGGATAGAAATCAGAAATAGATCATACTTGGTTTCATCTACTTGAACCCAGCTGAAACAATTGACTGGTGTGACAATTTTAATTTAATGATCCATGGGGGCTATTCTAAAGTCCAAAGAAATTTTTCTTATGGAACTGGAAGATTTCAACATTGATCTGACAGCCCCTTGATCAAAGTGGAATATGAGCTATGCCATGTATGGTTTAGAGCAAATAACTGATCATCCAACTGGAATTACCAATAATACTAACACCCTCATTGACTACATTTACGCTACTTCAAAGACCAACATAGTAGAAACATGCTCAGTGCAGACAGGATGTAGTGATCACTCTTCCATTTGTTTTACATGGTGGAAAAAAGAAATAAAGATACCCAAATCAGGACACAAAGAGATATCTTTAGACAGTTTGATAAAAATGTCTTCATTAATGATATACTCAGAGCAAACATAGACCATGTTTATCAGATGACAAATCCAGATGATGCAATTAACTTTTGGATAGAGACATTTATAGCTATTTATGATAAACATGCTCCATTTACTAAGAACAGAATAAAACATTTCATAAAACCTCCCTCCATGGTTATCAAAAGAAATCGAAAAGAAAATGAATCTAAGAGATTATCTATTAAAATCGAAACAAAAAGATGAATATAAAAAGCAAAGAAACAAAGTCAATGCAATGAAGCGCAAAGCAAAAACATAATACTTTCAAAGATTTGCTGTCTTCAACCCAGAATCCAAAAACGATTTGGAAAGCCAATAATAATAATTCAAGACACAACACCCAAAAAGTCATAAAAGAAATATCAGCAGAAAACCTTAATTCTCACTTTGCAAACATTGCTGAATCTAAAATATCTAATGATAGAACAAAAACAAATGAGCTGACAGAATTAAACCATTACTGTTCATCAAAAAGCATTTATTCTGGATTTATCATACCCCCAATCACAGTAACAGAAGTGCTTAATAGCTTACTCAAATTAAAACAGTTAGGATCAAGAGACCTTGACAAAATAGATAGTAAAATACTAAAAATCATATGCTATAACTGATACTCTAACGTAAATCTTTAACTCATGTATTGACAAGAATGATTTCCCATTGAAGTTTAAATGAGCCAAAGTAATACCTTTACACAAATCAGGAGACCAAACCAATGCATCTAACTATAGACCAATATCCATACTATCAGTCCTATGTAAACCAATAGAAAATGTGTACAATTTCACTTGCATTCTCATTTTAAAACCCATGATCTAATTAATGAAAACCGGTCAGGATTTCGTGAAAACCATTCTTGTCATACTGCCCTAATACAACTGACAAAGCAATGTCTTTTTAATATCAATATTTCTCCTCATTAAAAAATTAAAATGCTACAGAATTTCCTACCAAGCATTATCATTTTTAGATTCATTTCCCAGTAATCACCAACAGCTTGTTGAAATTGGGCCCAGGAGATCAACCTTATTACCTGTAATATATGGTATACCACAGGGATCAATACTGGGACCACTTCTTTTCTCTTTATATTAATGACCTGCCTCTGCATATTCATGGTTCATGTGAAATGTTTGCTGACAATACATCAATTCAACCTAGCAACAGTGATCCTAACCAGCTTGTGAATGATATGCAGACAGATATCGATAAACTTAATGAATGGACAAAACTCAATCGTATGTCTCTTAATTAAATCAAAACAAAATGTATGTTTATAACAACTCAGCAAAAAAGACAGAAATTGCGTTTTCCATTCGCGCCAATATCTATCCAAGGACAAAAAATTGAAGAAGGTGTTTCACACAAAGTACTAGGTGCAGTAATTGACAATGATTTGTCTTGGTCAGAACACATAGCCTCTTCAGGAAAATGAATCTCAGTAAGACTATATCAACTGAGAAAAATCAAACATTTTCTAAACCTACATTCACGAAAACTATTCTTTCATGCCCATATTCTATCTCTTATAAATTATGTTTTAACCTTATGGGATAGTGCTAGTGAAACAAACCTAAAGCGTATAAGCCGCCTACATAAAAGAGCTATCAAACTAATCCAATAGAATCCTAATACATTGACCACCAACAACTACAAAGAATTAGATATTCTTCCACTCAAAGACAGTCTGCATTTCAACAAGTGTCTACATATGTACAATATATTAAATGGAAAAGCCCCAAAGAAAATTGTGAAAAATTTTGCCGTTAATAAAAACAAGCCTACACATAGATTGTTTTTGCCCAGGCCCCATAACAATCTCTATTAGTCAAGCCTTGCTTATTCAGGAAGAACAGTGTGGAATAGTCTACCTACCTTTTTAAAATCAGCTCCTTCGAAACAAACGTTCAAGAAACTCTTGAAGAAACATCTGATGGACAAATTGTAAGTCCACTTTTATACTCAAGGTTATCTTACATCTCGCTACCTTGTTGTTATTCCTACCCTTGTTATTTGTATTTTCTTCATTTGTTGTATGACTTGAGCTTATGTTATACTGTCTTGGTTTCGTTTAATCTTGTTTTGTGATTCTTGTTTTTTGTTGGGGTTTTTTGTTTTGTTTTTGTTTGTTTTCTTTTGTTAAATTTTTTCTCTTTATTTGTCTGTAAGACTTGAGCTTATGTTACACTGTCTTGATTTGCTTATCATGTTTTGTTAGTCTGGATTTATTTTTAAAAATATGCATAGATTTTTGTCTTGAACATGTGTGAACATTATATTTAAATTGCTTTTATTTGTCAATGTTCTTGATTTTCTTCTTTTTTTTTGTGAGGGCAGGATGAAAAAAAGTTGTATAAACTTAATCTTTTACCCTCAATAAAGATCATTAGATCATTTTGACTTGACTTGACACACACAAAAGAGAATTTTTCCTCTGGAGTTAACATCAGTGCTGACTCTATCTCCCCAAACAGTCCTTCGATTAGACTATAAACCAAGGCCCCGTGTGTGAACGCACAGAGAACATCTTGGCACATGTTAAAACCTGTTCTGCTCTTTGGAAGAGTAGGCCATTGTGTGCTGTGGGAATGGATGACAAAATTAGAAAACTGCAAACACATGGGGACTGGATATAAAAAAAAGCACATGATGCTTATTCCCTTACCCTCGAAATAAAAGAATAAATAACAGTTTACACACACACACACACACACACACACACACACACACACACAAAAGCAAACTGAACAATGCTGTAGAAAAAGTGCACATACAGAAAGTTATACATGCACTAGACACAGAAGCATTACAAGTACTTGTAACAATATACCAGTCAGCAAGTCAAGTCAAGTCAAAGTCAAAAACACTTTAATCATCCCATGAAGGGCAATTACAATACTGACAGGCAGATTGATAGCATAAAAAATCTCAAAGACACAAAAAGCTATATTTCATATTGGTTAACACATTCCAAAATGACTTCAAATAAAATGTCACGAACACACACACACAAACACACAAGCGCGCATGCGCACACACACATGCATCAATTGTGAATACAATGTTAAACCCATTGACTAGAAGACATTAAAACTTATTTTTTACGCATGCACATACGCAACACGTACACACGCACGTATGTGCATGTACGAACACACCCACACCATACACCAATATATGAATTCAATGTTTTAAGACCATTGACTAGAAGACAGACTTATTTCACATACCCAAGCACCCACACACATAATTATGTATTGACTACACTCATAACAATGACAATCAGGCAAGTAATTCAGAGAAATGTAAAAACTAGGTAGTCAATATCATTGTGAATTTAGAATTCGAATGCTTACTGGCACAAAAGAATTTCTTTTTCAGTTAGTTTTGCTGATGGGACACTGAAAACAGCGTTCGGAAGGCAACAACTGAAATTCTGGAAACAAAGCATGGGAGGGATCGGCCAAAATGGCTGTGGCTTTGCGTACAAGCTGCTGATTGCAGAATGACATGAGATCTCTTTGTTCTTTTCCAATTATTTTTGAGCAGATTCTTACAATTCTCGGTAGGCCATTCTTGTTTTTAACACTAAGGTTATTGTCCCAACAAATGAAAGCAAAACTTAGAACAAAATCAGAAAAAGCAGTGAGTAGGACATAAAACAACTGTAATATTTTGTAGAAGAGTAGGCCATCTCTAGCCAGAGGTATGGATGTATGTTCTTTCGAGCCAGAAGGCCCATAGAGCCGGAGCTTATCCCGGTTTCTGTAGCGTTAAGCGAACTGATGGTTTTTCACCACCCCTGTGACAGGACGCTAGTCTGTCGCCAGATACTTCCCCAGCAGAGCTGGTACCCACTTGTACACCTGGGTGGAGTGAGGAAAATAGGAGTAAAGTGTCTTTCCCAAGGGCACAACACCGAGCCGAGCGGGGATCGAACCCGCGACCTCTGGATCACGAGTTGACCGCCTAAACCACTCGACCCCGGTGCCTCCAGAGGTATGGATGACACAGATATAACTAGCATGCATCCTGCTACCTGAGAAGAGTGGGCTCCACCAGCAGGAAGCCAAAGGCTCCTTCAGTTGAGGGAGAACAGAGTCAAGTCAGTTTTCCTGGCTATAGAACTTTGCAGTGGGAAGAATGTTGTGGTTACTCTACTGTTAGTACACAGCTGGCTGCCATGAGAGTATCTGAGGGGTTTATATATATATATATTAGAATTTGTATATGAGGTAACAGATTTAATATTAGCAATGGTAGGACAATGGTAAGACAATACTGATGCAGGAAAGGAGAAACTAGAATTTGAACAAGGGAAGATAGAAGTGGTAGACGAATTATGCTACCTGGGAGAGATGATGAGCTGCGAAGCAAAATCTGAGTTAGCTGTCAGAACCAGGATTGTGAGTGCTTGGAAGAAATGGAAAGAATTGGCAAGTCTGCTCGGAAATCAGACAATCCCACTGGAGAGACGCTGTCTGATATATAAGGCCTGCATCAGACCTGTTCTCCTGTATGGTTCGGAGACGTGGGTTTTCACAAAACCGTCAAACGTGTGTTGAAGAGCTGTGAAAACCGAATGCTATGCTACATGACATAGATCAATTGGGAAGACAGGATCACGAATGAAGAACTATGGAGAATGTGCAAAGTTGATGATCTGAAGTCTGTAGCTAGTAGCAATGGACTGTGCTGGTTTGGGCATGTTCAACAGAAAGCAGACCACCACACCATAAAAAGAACAATGAACTTCATAGTGGATGGAAAGAGACCAAAGGGAAGACCTAGCAAAACTGGACTGCCTGTATTGCAGATGATATTAGAGAAAGGGGCATAAATAAGGAGGAAGCTCAAAACAGAGAGATGGAGAAGGCTCATCAATGTCAAACCTCCCCTGGGAGAAACATGACAAAAAAGGAAGAAGAATAAGAATGGTAGGAATGAAAATAGTATGTGGGTGTTAAGTGATGGAAAAAAAAAGTATACATGTGTGCATATAATATCAAGCCTACAAAGACGAAATATGGATGTACACCAGCTACCAGTTACTGAGAGCTAGCTGTGACCTATACACTGTTAGTGTCAGACATTTTATTTTGCATTTTAAAAAACATGCATGATGAACTTGTGATCCCACATTGTTTGTGTACTGAGCTAGACAGGAGAAAAGGTTGCCAACATATATAGTGTATACACACTTTGAAAAAGCAGCAAGTTGGTGGAACAGTATCACTGAATGGACCCCAGAAGCTTTGCAGTGACCCAGGCATTGGCACGCAGCTGCCACAATAGATAGACTGGTGTTTTCATCAGTGCAGAGTCCCCACATCCGCTCTTGTTTGAGGGATGAGCGTTGTGTAGTGCAGTGTAGTGTAGTGTAGTGCAGTGCAGTGTAGTGTAGTGTAGTGTAGTGTAATGTAGTGTAATGTAGTGTAGTGTAATGTAGTGTAATGTAGTGTAGTGTAGTGGAGTGTAGTGGAGTGGAGTGTAGCACAGTGCAGTGTAGCGTGAAGTGTATCGTGGTGTAGTGTAGTGTAATGTAGTGTAGTGCAGTGCAGCGTAGTGCAGTGCAGTGTAGCGTAGTGTAGTGCAGTGTAGCGTAGTACAGTGCAGTGTAGTATAGTGCTGTGCAGTGCAGTGTTGTGCAGTGTAGCGTAGTGTTGTGCAGTGCAGTGTAGCATAGTGTAGTGTAGTGCAGTATAGTGCTGTGCAGTGCAGTGTAGAGTAGTGCAGTGTAGTATAGTGCTGTGCAGTGCAGTATAGTTCTGTGCAGTGCAGTGTAGTGTAGTGTTGTGAAGTGCAGTGCAGTGTAGTGTACTGTAGTGAGTGTAGTATAGTGCAGTGCAGTGTAGTGTAGTGTCATGTAGAAAGTGGTAAGGATATCACTTCATAGCCGCACAATGGAAAAACTGAAAATCTGATCTTAAAAAAAAAAAGAAAAAAGTGCTAGGGATGACAGTGACCAGCTTGTGCAGGAAGGGTCAAGGAGATCTATCAGGCTAACTCAACTGAATGTCTCTGTATGTGTGTGCATGGGGTTGGTGATGAAGATGGTGATGGTGGTCTGTGGGGGAAGGAAAAGGTAGAGAGGTGGAGGACAAGGCTACAGATTCACATCATTTTGGAAAAGGGGGAAGACAGTCAGAAAAGGGGTTAACACTCCTCAACACTAACAAGAACGAGGACTGGAATGGTTCTCTCTTTAAATTTCAGGTTTTTCCATGATCAGTAATGTTCTTGTTTGTTTTGTGTGAGGGGAAGCAACAGCTGATGGGGTATAGGGTTAAGTGGAGTACAAAGATAGGTGTGGATGGTAAAAAAAAGAAAAAAAGAGAAAAAGATAGGGGTAGAGGGTGCTGTTGGGGTTATGGAGCAGGAGTTAGTCAAGTCAAAAACACTGTTAAGTCATCCCATGGAGAGCAATTACAATACTGAAATGCACATTGATATGTATCATTATCTACAAAGGCACAAGAAAGCTATATTTCATACTGGTTTAAACATTCCAAGATAACTTCAAAAAAAATAAATTCACACACATTTTGCTGCTGCAATTTAAATCTTTAATAGAATGTAAATAACTGAAACACAGACCTGTATAAAATAAATATCTGCTGTTCAGAAAGCCGGAAATTAAAGTATTTAAATGAACAGCAACTTTCCCACATTACACTGCCCAGCCCTCACAATCATCACCAACCAGGAAACTCGGAAAAGGGTCCATCAGTTTTTCACAATGATTGGGTGATTACTTTTCTGCTTCTTTCCAAATAGATCAACAGTATTGATGCCTTCACGTTTTTTTTTTAACCTTTAAAAAAAAAAAAGATTGAGCATTTCACATACAGAAGATACTGCCGTCACCACGAGATAGAACTGATAACTGGTGCATTGCTTTTAAAGTTTTAGACTCTTTTATCGCAGGTCTTCTTTCCAACAGAAGTAGCCGAACTCTTAGTCACGTTCGATAGCCTTCGCCAATCAGTCAAAGGGAAAGAACGGTATCTGATTTTGTCGGTGAAGGATTTATTTCCCTTGGGTGTAATATCGTCAAAGGCTGTGACAAGAAAGTAGCAGACTTGAGGGGCGTGAGACAACGACATGACAATGACAAATTCTTTATTTCAAGGATAATTAATAAGCACCCTTGCGCTTTTTTTTTACACCCAGTCCCCGCCCTGAGAGAGCATTTCATTAACCACATTGATCTCTACTGTAGTGTGCAGACTTTCATTTAAAGTTCAAATAGTTGTTAGATTTTTTCCCCCTAGTATTAAAGAGTCCAAAGTTAATGTTTTGGACTTATTGTTTAAAAAAAAGTATAATTAAAATGCAATAAATGGAAAGCTGTTAAAAAAATTAAATGGTTAAAGAGTCAAGTCAAAAACATTTTAATCATCCCATGAAGGGCAGTTACATTACTGACAGGCACATTGATACATATCATTATCTCGAAAGATACAAGAAAACTACATTTCAAATTGGTATGAACATTCCAAGGTAAATTCTCTCCCCAATATTCTTTTTTTGTTTAAAAAAGTGGTTTGTTTCCTTGTCAATCCCTGAAGCTGGAATGCAGATACCTTAGTGGTGAGTAAAAAGTGGCATACACAAAATGTCATGATTAGTAAACCAGGGAGTTCTAGCTGAGGAACAAAAAAAAAATTTCCTGTTTGAATCACAGTACATAATTATCTATCTTCTTCTGTGTCCCCTGGCCTGTTTGAATCACAGTACATAATTATCTATCTTCTTCTGTGTCCCCTGGCCTGTTTGAATCACAGTACGTAATTATCTATCTTCTTCTGTGTCCCCTGGCCTGTTTGAATCACAGTACATAATTATCTATCTTCTTCTGTGTCCCCTGGCCTGTTTGAATCACAGTACATAATTATCTATCTTCTTCTGTGTCCCCTGGCCTGTTTGAATCACAGTACGTAATTATCTATCTTCTTCTGTGTCCCCTGGCCTGTTTGAATCACAGTACATAATTATCTATCTTCTTCTGTGTCCCCTGGCCTGTTTGAATCACAGTGCATAATTATCTATCTTCTTCTGTGTCCCCTGGCCTGTTTGAATCACAGTGCATAATTATCTATCTTCTTCTGTGTCCCCTGGCCTGTTTGAATCACAGTACATAATTATCTATCTTCTTCTGTGTCCCCTGGCCTGTTTGAATCACAGTACATAATTATCTATCTTCTTCTGTGTCCCCTGGCCTGTTTGAATCACAGTACATAATTATCTATCTTCTTCTGTGTCCCCTGGCCATGGTAAATGTTTAGTGGGGTCTGTAGGGCAAAGTCTGCAGTGTGTTGCAGTGACCCTGCCGGCCCCCAGTTTTCCTGTCAGAGCTCCTCTGGGCTGGGCCATTGGTGTCTGGGACAGGACTGCAGGATATGAGAGGAGGGGGGTTGTGGACCTGTGCCACAGGGGCACTGGTCAGTGGGGGATATTTCCAGGTGGTGGAGATGGTATAGGAGCTGGCAGTGTATGTCCTGTTTGCAGTCTGGAGATGGCGACTTGAGCAGCCCTATCTAGCTCAAGAGTGTCATCTTCGTCACCTTCTGGCCCCATGCCTATACACACACCCACACACCTGGTGCCTTTTTATTTAGGGATGGGGTAGACAGCTCAGTGGTCCGAGCACTCCCTTTCACCAGCCAAGGTTAAGCAGCATCAAGTGTGGTTACCTCTTGGATAGGTGACCGTTTGCGTGCCTTGACTTCAGTATAGTCCCCCATTTCACCCAGCTGTAAATGGGTACCTGCCTCTTTAGGGTCAGGGAAGGTAAAGCAGCGAGGGAGAGGAGATGGGCGCCGCCCTCAGTATGCTGGCCCCTAGAGAAGCTGAAGTCTGGTGCCTCGCTCCCCCATGACATTATAGGTTATGGGACACATTTACCATATATATATATATATATATATATATATATATATATGTATATATATGTAGATAATAATTATATATGTTAACTAAGCGTTGTGTTTGCTGGCCATGGCACAGACCATCTCATGGCCAGTGGTATGTGCGTGGGGTGTTGCAGGATTTGTGGAGGTGTCCATCATGCATCCCCTGGACCTGATCAAAACTCGCTTCCAGGTGCAGCGAGGCCCAGGGGACCCCCACCACTACACCTCCATCGTTGACTGCTTCCGCAAGATCTACACCCAGGAAGGGTGAGTGTCTAGCTCCAGACAGTGACCGGACAGGTTATACAGTCATGTTCTGTGTAGGAAATGACTGCTGGCTGATGCCTGTGTGGACAGTTGCTCTGCACTTTTCTTTCTGTCCATGTGGAATGTAGGGGATTTTTTGTTGTTCCTCAGCCAGAGCTCTGAGATTCCTGAATGGTGAGATTTTGCACAATCCACCGTTTTGGCCTGCAGAGAAGGTAGCCACTGTGTTCTCTGTTACCCACTGAACACTGACATAGATTATGGGATCTTTAACATGTGTGTTTGATCTTCTTCATGTGTATATCCAAAGTAAAAAAATGGAGGGAATTAAGGCACTGGCAGGTCTGCATTTGAGGTTGACTTGGGAGATCATAAAAATCCCCACCCAGACGCTGCTGAGATTTGAACACATGACTCCATGGACCCACGGGATTGAAGTCACACAGTCTTCACCACTCAGCTACAGTGTCCTCTGTCAAGGGATAATTAGGTCTACCAATAGTCTGTCTGATGTCTCAAACACCCCACTGCCCTCTCTCTGAGTCTCTCCCACCTCCCCTTCCTCCTCCATTGTACTGGAGCTGAAGTGGTCAGGTGGCTTTCTTCTCTTGACTGTGGATGTGCTAATTAAGCTCTCTGGTCCATGCTGTGTATGTGTTTGAAACTGCCATTATTCATTTAGTCTAGTTAGGATTTAGATTGTAAAAAAACCCAGTATCATAGTGTTTAAGACTTTTATTTGCACTTGGATTTCATTTTTCAGTAGCGTCAGTGGAGAGTGTTATAAAATGAAAGAAGTGCTGGTAACAGTTTGGTAGTTTTCAGTAGCGTCAGTGGAGAGTGTTATAAAATGAAAGAAGTGCTGGTAACAGTTTGGTAGTTTTCAGTAGCGTCAGTGGAGAGTGTTATAAAATGAAAGAAGTGCTGGTAAAGGTTTGGTAGTTTTCAGGAGCGTCAGTGGAGAGTGTTATAAAATGAAAGAAGTGCTGGTAACAGTTTGGTAGTTTTCAGTAGTGTCAGTGGAGAGTGTTATAAAATGAAAGAAGTGCTGGTAAAGGTTTGGTAGTTTTCAGTAGTGTCAGTGGAGAGTGTTATAAAATGAAAGAAGTGCTGGTAAAGGTTTGGTAGTTTTCAGTAGCGTCAGTGGAGAGTGGTAAAGGTTTGGTAGTTTTCAGTAGCGTCAGTGGAGAGTGGTAAAGGTTTGGTAGTTTTCAGTAGCGTCAGTGGAGAGTGTTATAAAATGAAAGAAGTGCTGGTAATGGTTTGGTAGTTTTCAGGCCGAAAACACTGCAGAATATAGGGGGGAATGAGAGACATAAGCACTGGCACAGTCCACAGGGATTTGACTCTTTCATTATAGTGTACTTTGAACACCAGACCACTGATTGCCGTGAACTGTTTGATTGTAGCCTACAATGAACACCAGGCTGTGAACTGCTCTGTTTCAGCCCCTTGTCATTTTACAAAGGCATCTTGCCTCCCTTGCTGGCAGAAACTCCCAAAAGAGCCACCAAGTTTTTCACCTTTGAGCGCTACAAGTCCGCTTTTGCATATGGCGGATATGTTTCCCAGCCTGTGGTAAGCAGACGATACATTTTAATCTGTTTGTTTATTCTTTTATTTTGAGGATAATGGAATAAACACTCATGTGCCTTTTTACATCTAGTCCCAGTGTGTATGCAGTTTTGTAAATTTTGTTATCCATTCCCACCAGCACACAATGGCCTATTCTGAAAAAGCAGAAAAGCAGAGAGCGAGCAGCTGTGTGTGTGTGTGTGTGTAGTTATTTTGTGCAGGTTTTGAAGTTTGTTTTGTTTTGTTTGTGTTTTATGAAGAAAAAACTGCACTACTGTAACACTGTACAGAAAAAACAACACTGCACTACTGTAATACTGTACAGAAAAAACAACACTGCACTACTGTAATACTGTACAGAAAAAACAACACTGCACTACTGTAATACTGTACAGAAAAAACAACACTGCACTACTGTAATACTACTGTACAGAAAAAACAACACTGCACTACTGTACAGAAAAAACAACACTGCACTACTGTACAGAAAAAACAACACTGCACTACTGTAATAACACTGTACAGAAAAAACAACACTGCACTACTGTACAGAAAAAACAACACTGCACTACTGTACAGAAAAAACAACACTGCACTACTGTAATACTGTACAGAAAAAACAACACTGCACTACTGTACAGAAAAAACACTGCACTACTGTAATACTGTACAGAACAGAAAGGGCAAATGCATTTGGAATCTGTTTGTACAATTCTTACCAAATATGATCTCTCATGCATTTTGATTATTTATTTGTGCTCTGTTTGTTTTATGCTTTGTTTGGTTTTGTCTTGTTTTGCTATTTTTTTTTTTAGATAAGATGTTCAGTTTTTCCATTGTGCAACTACAAAGTGATAATATCACATCCGTAGACTAAGGAGTATTGAGATTTGTTTTATGCTTTGTTTTGTTTTGTTTTGCTGCATTTTTCCAGTGCATTAAAAAAAAAATGCTAAGCAGGTCACAATTCACAATAGTTTATTCCCATCAACTCTCTGAAGCTATAGAGAAACAAAAGGAACACTGATCAGTAAGTGAATGATGAGTATAAAGAGGAAGAGAAAAACACTAGTGCACTAAGGACAAAAGCGACGACGATGATGAATTAGACATGGTTCCACACTGTTAGGGCTGATGTGTCCTGGATGGATGGCAAGTTACTTCCAGGAAGTATACCTGTTGTAAAGGGAGACAAGTCATGTAGTGTCTTTTGGAAAAATTCGATTGCTTCCCTTAGACTGGTTTTTCCCCCCCTGCATGTCATCCAGAAAGCATGGGAAGAGAGGAAAGTACCAATGGACTGGCAAAATGTAAAAGTGGTGCCAATTTGGAAGAAGAAGGGCAGCAAGGGAGACTGCAGCACCTACAGAGGCATTTCACTTCTCAGCCATGTAGGGAAAATGTATGCAAAGATTCTGGAACAGCGCACAAGAGCCAAAGCAGAACACCTACTGAGCAATGCCCAGTTTGGCTTTCGGAAAGGAAGAGGGTGCACAGATGCCATTTTCGCACTCCGACAGCTGTGTGAAAGAGCCATCGAATACAACCAAGACCTGCATACAGTATTCGTTTATCAAGAAAAAGCTTTCGACCGAGTCAACAGAGACAAGCTCTGGAAGATCCTGGAGCAGTACGACGTGAAGGGGCAGTTGCTTGATAACATCAGAGCAACCTATGCCAACAGTATGAGCGCAGTCCGAACAGCCAGTGGAACATCCGACTGGTTCCCGGTTACATCAGGGGTCAGGCAAGGCTGCGTACTCTCTCCCCTTCTCTTCGTGATCTACATGGACCAGATTACAAAGGAAGCCAACCCAGATCTTGAGGCCCTGAACGAACTATTATTTGCTGACGACCAGTCCTTGATGAATCAGAACAAAGCAGCTCTTCAAGAATACATAGACCAACTCAACACAAGCTGCGAGAGGTATGACATGAAGATCAGTATCACCAAAACAGAAGTTATGTCTGTCAGCAGAAATCCAGGAAAGCTGGACATCAACGGCACCCAGCTGAAACAGACCAAAGAATTTAAATACCTTGGCAGCCTCTTCACTGAAGATGGAACATTGGACCGAGAGATAGAAACAAGATGCCAGAAAGCCAACGCAGTCAGTTACCAACTCGCCCCCCTTCTAAAACATCCCAGCATCCCAATGAGCACCAAGGCAAAACTCATCAACGCCATCTTCGTTCCAACACTCACATACCAGTGTCAGACATGGGCCCTAACAAAAGCCTTAGAGAGAAAATTGGTCACATGTGAAATGCGCTGCCTGAGAAAAGCTGTCAACAAGACCAGACGCGACAAGATCAAGAATGAGGTGATCAGAGACATGGTTGGACTAACACCAATTCTCCACCATATCGAACAACAAAGGATCAGGTGGTTTGGTCACCTCACTAGAATGCCGCCCAACCAACCAGCCCTACGGGCATACACCACCAAATACAATGGCTGGAAAGCCAGAGGTAGACCAAGGAGACGATGGAGCGACTCCGTGGCTGACACCCTGCGAGCCCATGACCTGTCACTACATCAAGCCTCCCGCCTTGCTGCAGACAGACGTCTGTGTCTCCCCGCGACGCCGAAAGGCACCAGCGGCAGATAAAAGAAAGAAGAAAAGAAGAAGCATGTCATCCATTCTTTTTTTTCTGGTCATAACCATCATTATTGTTATCATTATTACTGCCCTCTTCATTCTTGTTATTGTATTATTATATTTTTTTTATTATTGTTACTACTATCATTGACAATATCAAATTGATGATGATAATTGATGATGATGATGATTGATATATATCATCACCAGGTGCTAACACTAGCAATGATGATGATGATAACGATGATGGTGATGATGATAATGATTGATGGTAATGATGATGGTTGATGATGATGATAATTGATTATAATGATGATGATGTGATGATGATAATAATGATGATGATTGATGATGATGGTGTGATGATGATGATGATAATAATGATGATGATGATTGATGTGCGTGATCACCAGGTGTTAACACTAGCAATGATGTTGATGATAATGATGATTATGATGATGGTGGTGGTGATGATGATTGATGTCTATCATCACTAGGTGCTAACACTAGCAGGGCTGTTTGCGGGGATGACGGAGGCCATTGTTATCAATCCATTCGAAGTGGTCAAGGTCAGACTGCAGACTGAACGACAGCAGTTCTCGCAGGTACACTGTGTGTGTGTGTGTGTGTGTGTGTGTGTGTGTGTGTGTGTGTAAATGTCCATGCTTCTGAGCCTGCATGTATTTATGCATGTGGTTATTTGTTGTGAAAAATAAACTCATGAATCTGTATCACATACATAGATTTTTACTCTCAGCAGTGTAGTTGGATTTTGTTTACATTGCTTTTCTGTTTTTTCACAAAACCAAAGAAAGAAATAGTTCCTCTGCTAAAAACGTTATTGTTCTGGTCATGTTAGACAACCACAAGGTGTGTTTATAAAGTAGGTAGAAATGTATTTTATGTGTCAAGTGAGTAAAAAAATACTTTCTCACAATAGGTTTGCTTCCCCTAGCTTATTGGATACATTTTAAAAATCGGTTTATAAATTGTTTATGTATTTATTTATACATTGTCAGAAAATGATATGCATGTTTTATTCTTTTTTTAAAAAAAAGAGCAGAAATTATTCATAAACTAATAAACATCAGGATCATGTTAAATAGGTAAGGTAAATGTTTGTAGGTGTTTGTAGAGTCAATGAATAAGATGTGTTATACTAAGATAAATGTTTGTAGATACAATAAATGTGTTCTATCATACTAAGATAAATGTTTGTAGATCTATATAATAAGTAAGATGTCTTATATCATACTAAGATAAATGTTTGTAGCTCTATACAATAAACAAGATGTCTTATATCATACTAAGATAAATGTTTGTAGATTATTCAATAATAAGATGTCTTATATCATACTAAAATAAATGTGTGTAGATTATTCAATAAGTAAGATGTGTCATGTCATGCTAAACAAACACAAGAATCGACCCCTGAACCCCACAGCAAAAAGGCACCATCCAAACGGCGCGGGAGATCGTCGCTAAGGACGGCATAGGGCTGCAAGGTTTGAACAAGGGCCTGACATCAACGCTGGGGCGTCATGGGGTCTTTAACATGGTCTACTTCAGCTTCTACCACAATGTCAAGGCCGTTGTGCCTGAGGTCAAGGTCAGTTTCCAGGGTCACAGTTCAGAGATGTGAGGATGCGTGTATGATTTATGAGAGTATTGAGTTGTGCATAAATGCTGTCAGGTGGTAGAGACTTGAGATGTGTTGCCCTCCCCCCCCCCCCCACCTCCCAACACCAGCTAACAAAAGAACCCCCCCCCCCCCCCCCCCCCCACCCTTCCCCTAAAAAAGAAACCCAAACAAACCCCACAACAAAACAAAATCCACCCCACCCCCGAAAAAACAATCAACAAAACAAAACAATACTAAACAAAACCAAAGCCAACAAAGCAACAGCAAAATGCACAACAGCACCACGCACACCACGCACGCACGCACGCACACACACAACACACACACACACACTCACACACACACACTCTTTCAAAATCCAGGGTTTATTTTTGTTTGGTTTGTTTTGGTGGTTGTTGATTTAAAAATAAAATGCTTCTCTTTTACAGGACTGGTTGTAGCAGCAGCAGCAGTAATATTAGAAATAACAGCAGCTAGTTTTGGTGTTGTATTGTACCCAGGTATTAATTTAATTCATATTGGCCATTTTATGTGTTATTATTTTATTTATTTTACTTTATCTGGTATCCCCTGTCTTTGTTGATGACCAGGATCCAGCCTTGGACTTTGGTCGGCGTTTTCTGATTGGTCTGTGTGCGGGAACCATGGCCTCCGTCATCAACATTCCCTTTGATGTTGCCAAGAGCCGTATTCAGGGCCCGCAACCTGTGGCAGGGGAGATAAAATACAGGACTTGTTTTCAGACCATGGCCTTGGTGTATAAGGAAGAAGGGTAAGGATTTCCACTGTTTTGGGTTCTTTGATTTTTCTTGTTTTTAATTTTGGTATGCACCCCCCCCCTTCTTAAAAAAACCCTTAGAAAACCAGAGCATCCCTTGCATGGTAAAACACAGCAACTCCATTTCGAAGCTTTTTCTACAGTTTGACAAAAATCGCGTTTGACTGTTTGATGTTATCACTCAAAAGAAACAACGTGTTTGCTTTAAGTCATCTTTAATCCATATAACTGGAGTTTTACGTTTTTCAAAATGTGCTCCAGGATCATACAGAAAGTGGGGTTTTCTCCAAAGTTAGGGTAAAGGAGTTACATTGTTTTACCACGAAGGGGCAGAGGGGCTCTGGCTGTAAAGAGCATTCTTCCCTTTTGGAAATGCTGTGGCTGGAATGTCGTCTGCTGTGTGGATGACAGCAACACAGACATGATACCAAGGGTACCGTTGTGATATAATGACGTCAGAGAGAGGATTCTAGTTGTGATATAATGACATCAGAGAGAGGATTCTAATTGTGATATAATGACATCAGAGAGAGGATTCTAGTTGTGATATAATGACATCAGAGAGAGGATTCTAATTGTGATATAATGACATCAGAGAGAGGATTCTAGTTGTGATATAATGACATCAGAGAGAGGATTCTAGTTGTGATATAATGACATCAGAGAGAGGATTCTAGTTGTGATATAATGACATCAGAGAGAGGATTCTAATTGTGATATAATGACATCAGAGAGAGGATTCTAGTTGTGATATAATGACATCAGAGAGAGGATTCTAGTTGTGATATAATGACATCAGAGAGAGGATTCTAATTGTGATATAATGACATCAGAGGGATGATTCTGATTGTGATATAATGATATCAGAGAGAGGATTCTAATTCTGATATGACATCAGAGGGATGATTCTGATTGTGATATGACGTCATAGAGATGATTCTGATTGTGATATGCTGTCAGAGAGATGATTCTAATTGTGATATGGCGTCAGAGAGATGATTCTAATTGTGAGATGGCGACAGAGAAATGATTCTATTTGTGATATGCCGTCAGATAGATGGTTTTAATTGTGATATGGCGTCAGAGAGATGGTTTTAATTGTGAGATGACATCAGAATGATCAACTCAGCTCAGCTCAACTGTCTTCATCATCGCCGCTGTCATCGGCAGGAGCTCCACTCAATGCCATCATCAGGGTTGGCCATCTCTCTCTGTCTCTGCTGAGTTCTACCATCTCCTGTAGCCCTCCTCCCAGACCACTGACCTCAGTGATGGTGGCAATGTAGGATGTTGGTGATCTGCCTCTTTTCCTTCTGCCATCAACCTTACCTTGGAAAACTGTTGTCAGAAAGACGATTTGAAAGCAGAGAGATATGACACAAAAAGTACAGTTTTGATATGACACAAGACAGATTATTGTAAGAGAAAGACATGATGGCTAGAGAGACATTTTTGATATGACATCAGAAAGATATTTTTGAATAAGAAAGATGTTTTCTTCTGTATGGAGGATTTTTTCTTTCTTTGTTATTTCAGTTTGTTTTATGACAGAATGATTGGGTCAGCTATTTTTCTTCTTTTATTTAAGAAAAAAGAGAAAGAAGAAAGAAATGTCCTGATGACTCGGATAATGAGGAGCGTTGACTGTTGCTTTGCTCTGTGTGTAGCCGAGATGCTGAACTGCTCCTTTGTCCTTTTTAGTGTTGATTTCTTTGTTGTTATTATTATTATTTTAATGTGTTCTTTGTTTTGTTTACAGTTACTTTGCGCTGTACAAAGGTCTGGTGCCCAAAATTATGAGACTGGGCCCTGGTGAGTTTGTGTGTGTGTGTGTGAGTTTGTGTGTTTGTGTGTGTGTGAGTTTGTGTGTCTTCAATTTTACGACTGTTCACTTAAAGTGATGTGTGTGTGTGTGTGTGTGTGTGTGTTTTCTTTTTATTGCTTTGTCAGTTCATTTTAACAAAATATGCTTTATTGATGCTAATCTAATGTAAACCCAACGTAGAATGCACTTACAATAATGTTTGTCACACACAGTGCCCACACATGCATGCATGCATGCACGAGCACACACACACACACACACACTCACACACACGCTTCCCCTCCCTCACACACACAAGGCACTTTTATCTGACAAAAGACATGATCACTTCCTATGAGTGGTGTATTTCAAAGGATTCAGAAACAAAAGAAACCAAAACCAAATTAATCAAGCCAAAACAGCACTAAACCACAGAAATAAAACCAACAGTGAAATGACAGACACTGTGTGTGTAATAATCAGGAAGCTTTCATCTGGCCTTCCTGGACACTGCCACACTCCATTTTTGCACTTTGATTTTTGTTTGTTACAAGATGTAGTCGCTATATAAATTTCATTTAGTATTATTATTTATTATTATTGAGTGACCACTGACCAGTACAGTGTGTGAAGAGGGGGGCACTTCAATAACCGACACCATAGTGACCATAGTGGTCAGCTGAGTTTTATGAGCTGCTTGTGGTGGAGATCGACTTGGAACAAATACAAACAAGAATACGAACTATTTAATGTCTCAAAAGCATGAGAAATTCACGTGTGTTATATAAGCAAGTATAGCTAAAATAAAATCAAATCATAAAATAGTGCAAAGTACCTTTGTGCGCACATTACTTATGTGAATAAATTAACCAATGTATGCATTGTGTACATGAGTTTTGTGAAGATAGATTTTCAAGGTCCCCCCCCTTCCCTTGTGTATCCATGTAAGTGTTTGTTTATTCATTGAGTGTTTCCTGTTTGTGAAGGTGTGTGTTTTCTGACCCTTTGGGCTCTCCTCCTTTTCTTCTTGATTATTTTGGGAAAAAAAAGGAATTAAAAAAAGAGAGAAAAATTCATGAACTTCTTCATTTTGGGGATTGGGGTTTGTCTGCAACAGGTGGAGCCATCATGCTTCTGGTGTACGAAGTGGCCTTTGACTGGATGAAAGCACACCTGTAACGGCCAAACCAGCGCCGTGTGCATGTCCAAACCAATGCATATTTACCGGCCACACCAACTCATTTATAACCCCCAAGCCAACACGTTGCTTATGTCACCAAACACAGCTCCAATGGGTGCACCCTGTTATCACTGCTGTTGACCTTGGGCAATATCTGCCTCCTTTGGTTGGACGATGGAACATCTGCTGTCTCTCTGATAAGAGGATGGTAGAACTCCTATTATTTCATTGGATGACACATGTGTGTGTGTGTAAGTGCGTGTGTTGATTTGACTTGGTTAATGCATGGTGTTGTTTGATTGGATTAGGAAACGGCCATATTTTTTGGCTGCCTCATTTTCAGTGACATTCCAGTCATGCTGTCGCCACACTGCTCATTTCAGTCTCTCCACCCCAGCCATACCTACATTCGTCATGTCAGATCCTCAGGGTGAGAAGTCCACAGGGTGCCTTTCAATGTCAGGCTGCCGTGGGGTCATCAGCCAGAGGGGCCCTGCACTGCAGCTGGGTTACTTTGGTGGTGTTCAGTAGTGCCTGTTCTGAGCTAACTCAGGCTACACAGGACACTACCCTCTAGCCCCCCTACTGATGGCAGTATTAATGCAATCGCAGAGCCAGACTAAGTGAGACACACTCTAGGTGGCAGCTGCCTCAACGTCCCTCCAACAAACTTCTCCCGTGAGCTGCCGGCCCCAAAGGCTGTGACACAAACTCACCACAGGCACAGAAGCATATGGGAAACCCAAACTGAGGTCACCATGAGGCCAGAGCAACCGTGGCCATTGAATTAGAGACAATTTTCTGCTATTGCATGATGATCGATAGTGATGAGGATGATGATTGTAATGCTGCTGCTATGGAAGTGCATGCACTTTGAGGCTTCTTGAGAGGGACTTCCTATCATGAAATATCCTGGCATCAACAAGGCCAGAGAGATACAGACACCTGCAGTGTTGGTAAGTAATTTGAGCAATACTCTCAACAATTAATCTGTAGAGTGGCTGAAGCTCGACTGTGTGGTCCCAGTCTTCCCAATGATCCCATAGCAAACTCACTCTCAGTAGGAGCCAGCTGGAATAAAAGAAAATATCCATAGCACTCTTATGGGATTTGAACCGGTGACCTTCCAGTCTGTAGCTCCAGAGGCTAACCGCTGCGCCGTGGGACTGGTGCCATGATACTTTACTAGACATGTCAGTTTCACAATCATTTGTGATGAAATGAGTATAGGAGTGAATTCAGGATCATTTTGCTGCGTGAATGGCTTTGAGTTTATTATGTGAATGAATGAATGGTTGTATGACTTGTTGATTGCTCAAGAATGTCCATGCCCAATGGTTTAATAGCAGTGTTGAAGATGAGGTTAATGTTTCCATTGTTGATTGGCTGATGTTTGCTGAATGGTGGTCAACAAGAGCTCCGTTGATAGGCCAGTGTATGCTTTTATTTGATTGGGTGAGCTTTTTATATGATTGGGTAATGGAAAATCAAGGTATTTCATTGGATGAGGGCAAATCCTGTTGATTGGTTAATGACTGTGATTACTGGTTGGATGAGGGAGTTCTTATTGTATTGAATCATGGTCAATTTGCACATTTTTACTTGGCAATAATAATTTGGTGTGAGAATCATGTGATATCATCTTTATAAAAAATAACAGCAAATCACCAATTCGCAAATAATACAATGTAGAATGTTCTGAAGAAGACATAACCCAGCATGCATTTTACGACATGAGAAAAACTTCCATGGGAATTAGAAATTAAAACATCAGTTTAGAAGTTTAGGATTGAAACATGTGCAAGAAGTGGCATTCAAGGAAAATCTTCTGGTGTCAAAACTCTTCTTAGTTTCTGTATTTTAAATAAAAAATGAAACCATCAACAGAACTTCAATCCAACAAGAAATGGTTGATATCTAAGAATCAAAAGTGTGGTGCTTTTTCTCAGTGCAAAGGAGAAAAGAAGCACAATAGCACATAGGAGTTTGTTGGCGTCTGTACAGATCTGGCAATCAATCAAAACTAGAACAGAACTGTGAAGAATCAAGATGTCTTTGCGATCTTTGCTTTTTGCAGTGTCAAGCACGCATTCATTGTATAGTGTGCAAAGGCACGTGCAAGAGAGTTATAATGAATTGGAGATGTCTTCTGTTTGTGCTTCTTTTTACTGTTACCATTTGTTTAATGGCATAACCTGTTGAAGGAGTGGGCTAATTGTAATCAGAGGGAGATGTGTTGTGTGTATGGTGTACTGATTGCAATAGAGGCTTTTTTCCTTGTTACTAATTTTTGCAATGTTTTTTTTTTTGCATTTTAAGAATTTCAACCATTCTGTAGGGTCTCCAGCTAGTCTTGCCCTACATAGAGAACAGTTTGGCCATTTGCCGTTAAACGCTGGCTGTGTATTTGATATGGTGTTTGTTTCTCTGAATTATTAGCATGATAGGCATTTGTTATTTGTTGAACTGAATTATTAACATGATATGCATTGGATATTTCACTAAATTGTTAACATGCTGTGCATCATGATATTTTGGATTAATTATTATCAGCATGCTGGTATTTTAGGGTTAAAGACAGTTGTTGTTCTCCAGTATTCTGTGTAAGCAGTATTATTACTGATGGTTGGGTGTCATTTTAAAGTGCTGTGGGTGACCAGTTTTGATTTCGTTTTTGTTTGTCATGTTTTGATTGCTGATTTCCTGTGGTCTGTGGTGTAAAAAGTAAGAAACATGATGTAACAAGAAGGGAGCTAGCTGCCAGTGTTCTGTTGAAGGGTAACACCTCTTTGAAGTCGTCTGCTTCACACAGTCTTGTGAGGCTTTTGTCTCATCAAACTTGGAGAGGTTGATTTGCTAAAAGCTGTTGGTTATTGTTTGCATAACTAGATCATTCAAGTTTATTAACAGTTCTCTTTTCATTGTTGTTCATTATACCAAACTACGATGTTTTGCTCAATATGGTCACTCTTTAGGATGAGATTTTGTTGATGTTGTTCATTGTTAAGATGTCAAATTACGAAATTTTGCAAGAAGCTGTTCATGCTTTCTTGACATCAACAATTTATGCTACTATGCTTTTTTTGGTTTAGAGATATAGAGAATTATTTATAGTTTAGAATCATACAATGTAAAATCTATGTAGGAAGCAAATAAAATTTGAAGTTGTGTTGACGTGGATGTTAATGCTAAAATCAATTTTATGAAATCTGTTTTACGTGGGTTGCTGTGCAGTTTTGTCACAGTATTCATACTGTCGGTCATAAACTGTTTCTACAAATGTTTTCGCATTTTTTCATTTTCTCAGATATTCGAGCAATTTACTCAGCTTTCTTATGTCATTTTCGAAACATTTTTTTATAGTCAGACCAGGCATTTTTGTAAAGGATTTGTACTTTTGTTATTAAGAACCGCATTGCATTGATCCAAGTCTCTGTACCACTGTGTATTCTACCATTGTTTCATTTCTCTGTGTATTCTATCATTGTTTCATTTCTCTGTGTATTCTACCATTGTTCCATTTCTCTGTGTATTCTATCATTGTTTCATTTCTCTGTTTATTCTACCATTGTTCCATTTCTCTGTGTATTCTATCATTGTTTCATTTCTCTGTGTATTCTACCATTGTTCCATTTCTCTGTATCTCTGTGTATTCTATCATTGTTCCATTTCTCTGTATTTCTGTGTATTCTATCATTGTTCCATTTCTCTGTATCTCTGTGTATTCTATCATTGTTCCATTTCTTTGTATCTCTGTGTATTCTATCATTGTTCCATTTCTCTGTGTATTCTATCATTGTTCCATTTCTCTGTATCTCTGTATATTCTATCATTGTTCCATTTCTCTGTATCTCTGTGTATTCTATCATTGTTCCATTTCTCTGTATCACTGTTTATTCTATCATTGTTCCATTTCTCTGTGTATTCTATCATTGTTCCATTTCTCTGTATCGCTGTGTATTCTATCATTTCAAATCGTGAATCACTGTATTCCTGTGTTGATACCTGGGCTCTTTCAGTAACTTTTTTTTTTAGCAAGTATTCTGTCCTCTGGAAATTGTGTTCTAAAAACTTTTAAAATTTCTTTTTTTTAAAAGTGATATCTTTGTTTTGACTGGGTTTCTTTCTGTTTTTTGGGTGAACACTTCGTTTTGTTCTCTGTGTGGTGTTTGGTTGAACACTTCGTTTTGTTCTCTGTGTGGTGTTTGGTTGAACACTTCGTTTTGTTCTCTGTGTGGTTTTTGGTTGAACACTTCGTTTTGTTCTCTGTGTGGTTTTTGGTTGAACACTTCATTTTGTTCTCTGTGTGGTTTTATGTGAAACAAGTGATTCATGGTCAATCATGTTGTTGAAGTATTGTGTTGGTGGTAATTCTGTGTTTGAAACTTAGGGTTTGTTACTTGTGTGGTATTGTTGTTAAATGTATTTGTTCTCCTTGTTGTGTGTTCGTGTTGTTCTGTGTGTGTTGTGTTGTTTGTTGTGTGTGTTTGTTGAACTTCTTTTGTTCTCTGTGTGGTTTTTGTGGTGTACATGTGTTGTGTTGTGTGTTGTGTTGTGTGTGTGTGTGATTGTTGTGTTCTTTGTTGTGTGTGTTGTCTTGTGTGTGTTGTGTGTGTGTGTTGTGTGTGGTGTTTGGTGTGTGTGTGTGTTGTGTGTGTGTTGTGGTTTGTTGTGTGTGTGTGTGTGTTGTGTGTGTGTGTGTGTGTTGTGTTTGTGTGTGTGTGTGTTGTGTGTGTGTTGTGTGTGTGGTTGTGTGTGTTGTGTGGTGTGTTGTGTTGTGTGTGTGTTGTGTGTGGTGTGTGTGTGTGTGTGTGTGTGTGTGTGTGTTGTGTGTGTTGTGTGTGTTTTGTGTGGTGTGTGTGTGTGTGTGTGGTGTTGTTGTGTGTGTGTTTGTGGTGTGTGTGTTGTTGTGGTTGTTGGTGTGGTGTTGTGTTGTGTGTGTGTGTGTGGTTGTGTTGTGTGTGTGTTTTGTGTGTGTTGTTTTGTGTGTGTGTGTTGTGTTGTGTGTGTGTTGTGTGTGTGTGTGTGTTTGTGTTGTGTTGTGTTGTGTGTGTGTGTGTGTTGTGTGTGTGTGTTGTGTGTGTTGTGTGTGTTGTGTGTGTTGTGTGTGTTGTGTGTTGTGTGTGTTGTGTGTGTGTGTTGTGTGTGTGTTTGTGTGGTGTTTTGTGTGTGTGTGTGTTGTATGTGTGTGTTGTGTGTGTGTGGTGTGCGTGGTGTGTGTGTGTGTATGTGTGTGTGTGATGCCTCAGTGTTTTTTTTTGTGGTGGTCATTGTAGTATTGAGTTTCGTCTTTTCTTTTCAATCTCATTCATCATTTTCTGATGATTGGAACACAGTACGGCTGTACGGAGCCTCACGTACTAGAATGTGACCACCAGCCCTACTGCATGGTGCTTCAGCAAGTGCCCAGAGTGCTCCTATTGGGCGTTCCCTAGCTGAACACCCCGAGGGGTCATCCAGATGTGACACTGTGTCCCACTCACTCACCACAACACCCGGCAACCACCCGAGTCCATGTCATGGACACACGGGATGAGAAGTTCGTGTCACGGTTTTCAAGTCCCTCACTGTTTAGGCAGCCACACTCCATTTTGAGAAAATTGTTGTTCTCCTTTAAACGAGAGTGTGTGCAGGTGTTAGTGTCCTTGCTGAAGGCAATGTCAGCATGACATGTCATGGCCCAGCGGTTAGTGTCAGTTCTCCATGTATGGCATGGGTTCCCGTCTTTCGTCAGCTATCTGTTTGTTGATGTAATATGGCCTCTGACTCCCAATTGTCTCTTCTTTGGGGTTGGACAGTGAACTGTGATCCTGTGTGCAGGCAGATGCATGCAGAACACCTTGCGCACATGGTACAGCTCCTAGGCCTGGGTATTTCTATCGCCTGATAGAAGCATGTGCTGCAGTGGTTTTCTTGGTAGCAGGTTTGGTTGCTCTTTATAATTATGGGGATTTGATGCTTTTCAGTCTTCTTGTTGATATTATCATTTTTTTTGGTTCAATATAAACCAACCCGATTCCTGACATGGCTGCACGCTAACTGAGCACTGGCCAAGCCGGCTACTGGCTGGCCTGCATGATGGCCTTCTTTATTATCATCATCATTATTATTATTATTATTATTATTATTATTATTATATCATTATTATTATTGTTATTTGTTTATAGTTTTTAAGCTTTCTTTTCGCTCTTTGATTAGAGCTCCGAGGTTCACCGATGGTGATATTTGCGTCTGTACCATTTTTGCTCAGCCATGAAGGTAGCTGCATTCAGGCTTCAGGGATGTATGCTAGGTATCTTCGGTTTCCATAACGCACCGAACACTGACATGAACTATGGGATCTTTAACGTGCATATTTGATCTTCTGCATGTGTATATATACACGAAGGCAATTAAAGTACTAGCAGGTCTGCACTTGAAGTTCACTTGGTAGATCGTACAATCCCCACCCTTATTCACGAGATGCCATCGAGATTCGAACCCCCAACTTCATGGACCCATGATGGGTTAAAGTTGTGCGGTCTTAACCACTCGGCTCTAGCCTGGGTCGATTTTAAACCTTTCTTTAAAAAAAAAATGATGTCATACTTTTCGAAGTGCTTTCTTGGTAGTATTTTATTAGTTAGATTGATTGAAGCAGCAGTGTATGAGTTGTATCCCATTGTGTATGTGGCCTGTTTTTCTCTCCCCTACCCTGTGGTTTATGCAGAACTTACCTGAGTGTATATTTATTGCAACAGGAATGTGTGTGTGTGTGTGTGTGTGTGTGTGTGTGTGTGTGTGTGTGTGGTGTGTGTGTGTGATATCACTTGAACGAAAACCAGATTTATATTACAGCTATGTTCTCAGTCTTCATGTGTTGGTTGTGTACGAAAGTGTATGCAATTTTCATATTAAAAAAAGTTTTTATGTCACTTCATTGGTGTAATGATAATAATGATTTCACTTTGAAGTGATTTTTATGTCTGCACAATATAGTTTCCAAAAACCACAAACAAACAAAAGCACACACACACACACAGATAAGCATAAGGTTGAAGTTGAGCGTTCCCCAGCTTAACACCCTGGATGTTGTCCAAAACAATGTCTGTCTCACTCATCACATCTGGGTAACCCCTGCCACATCAGAACTACACACTGACACGGAAGTCTATACCTACAGCTGCTGTCATCCACCTGCCATAGAGGCAACCATACTCCGACTTCAGAGGATTTTATTCTGATGGAGAAAACAGGTTCTCACGCTAGGGTCTTGTCATGGCTGAAGACAATATCAACACACCATGTCACAGCATAACCACATGTTAATGCAGGCCTTGGTACTTTGATGACGCCAATAACTGACAACACAGCTTTTGACCTGGGCCAAAGCAGTATGAAGAAACAAGCGCAAACCAACATGTTTTGGCCTGAAGTATTTCCAGCCAAGTGACCATGTAAGCATAGGGTGCGTTCTTCTCCTCCAAATGTGTCTTGCAAAAGTCACGACATTGACATATCTGGGTGGGCAGATTCTTTGATGGCTCTCATTGGGTATCAGGTTGTGCCTATCTTAGATCAAAAGCAGACGTGACGAAAGAAACTACACACGAAAAGCACAACAGGAAAACACGACTGGTTGTGGGTCAACTTCTGCAGCAAACAGGCTCTGGTGAGGAGCCAGGACAGGCTGAGAAAGCTGCCTATTTACCGCAGGAGAGAAAGGAAAAAGCCCTGACAGACATCCACCAACCAACCCACCAGCCAACCAACCAACCCACCATCCAGCTAACCAGCACTCTGCCTGCCAGCCAGCCAGCTAACCAGCCAGCTCCTGAACACCTCGCTGGTCACGTGATCTCCATGACGTCATCCAATTCAGGAGGTCCAGAACACTGGTGCTGCTATGCAAAATAAAAACCTCAAATAATTTCTGGAATGTTTTTTTTTTTTTTTTGGATGGGGGGGGGGGGGGGGGGGGGGTGGGAGGCTGACCTCCTATGACATGCTAAAACTCCTGTCCACACGCCACTCATCCCGATCTCTCCATGCACAGCCGCATCATACCAGCTCTTTTGTGGAGGAGGTCTGTGTTTTTCTTCCCTCAGGGGGCACTTCTGCGACCTCACCCAGCTTTGTGAGAGACAGGGTAGTTGTCTCCCTCTAACAGACCCCATCATCGACACACGTCGTTTGGTATCGTGGTTCTGTACAAGTCAAGGACATCATGTAAGAGGGCATGCAGAACACCTTCAGTGTTAAGAGAATGTTCAGCTAACATCACAGATCAACTTTCATCAACTATTTTTATCCTATTTCTATTCATTCTTTTATTTCGATGATAAGCACTCCTGTGTTTTACATCCACTCCCCATGTGCATGTAGTTTTGTAAATGTTGTCATCCGTTCCCACGGGCACACATGGCCTGCTCTTCTGCAAGGCAGGACAGGTAATATTAATGTACGCACAAGATATTCTGCTGCAATCGAACAGAGGTCGTTGGTTTATAGGGTCTCTCTCTCTCTCTCTCTCTCTCTCTCTCTCTCTCTCTCTCCTCTCTCTCTCTCTCTCTCTCTCTCTCTCTTTGTTGGTTATAGAGTCTCATCCAAAGGATCTAGGAATACTTTAGTTGTAGAACAGTTGGCTGGTAGATCACATCAAACTCAAAACCGTTTGTAGTGGTCCAAATGGAAATGACAACAGGACCAAGTATCTGGTTAAGTAACTAACTACATTTACAGCTGGGTGAACTGGGGAACTGTACTGAAGCCAAGGCGCGCAAACGGTCACCCATCCAACTGGTAACCACGCTCGACGCTGCTTAACTTGGCTGGGGGAAAGCGAGTGCTCCGACCACTGAGCTATCCCGTCCCTAATAACTATATTTACAACAAATCCCCGCATTTTTCTTATTTACACAGCTAAGGCTGGAGTGAAGCTTACTTCATTACGTTCTTCATGGTTTCTTTAGCAAGAGATCACTGAATTCTGCAGCACCAGGTTTTAGACAAATGATGGGGGGTGTAACTGCACGTGACAAACACCTCCCCCCCCCCCCCCCCCCCCCCCCACTTGTCCTTGTTTTTTTCTTTCTTCATTTTCAAAACTTTCTTTAAGCACATAATTTCCTGCCGTGGTGGGTGGAAAAGAAAAGAGCACAAACTCGGCAGGAAGACATGAAAAATGGAAGAGGAAGACTTGCTACAGCCTGTCACTTAGACAGGCAAGTGTGTGAAGAGACTCCCGAAACGACCTAACACGTCACACACTTTCACCTGTCCACGCATTCTTCACCTCCCCCACCCCCCCTCCCTCAGATTTCTACCTCCTATTATTAATGGCAGAAGCTGCTGCCAGCATAAATCTCTGGCACTGAAAATCTAGAGCCTTCTTCTCCTCTCTGGCAGCTAGCCTGGCTGAAGCCGGCACACACTAATCATGTTCCAGTCCCAGTTGTCGGGCAGTGGCGGGCAAAGTGCGCGTGCAGGAGCATGACGCGGCGATTGTCAGCGCCAGTGCGCATGTCAGTCACCTTCACCTGTCGTGGGCTGCACGTCACTGGCTGCCGGCAGGGGGGATAAGAAAACCACGCGCCAGCTTTTGTCTCAAAACCAACCAGCCGTCTGTCAAGAATGGGGCTGTGATGTGTACAAGGGTTCGTTAGCTCTTTGCCTGTGTCGGTGGTAACCCGGCTCCGGGCCTTGATGCGCTTTCCATTAACGCTAGGAAAAACTGTAACTGTACAGAAAGCAATTAAAGGGCCGTTGTCAGCCAGCCCCGTTATGTGATAGGGCTGACTCGATTTGAAGTAAGTTGCGCTTCGGAAAACTTCCTCTGGCCTATGCTCCGCTGAGCGTGAAACTAACAAAAAACGACTGTTCAGGTTGTTAAGACTAATGACGCTCCACTTTAAAATGTTTTTTTAAATAAAAAAAAAAGCCCCTGTAATTAAATGTATCAATTTCAGTCAGTGAGGAAGGAATGGGAAACATGTGCACTGGGGGTGGGGGGTGGGGGGTTTGGTGGCAGCAGTACACCTACCCCCCTCCCCCTCCCATAAAAGGGAAATTGAGGACAGTTAAGGTGTGGATAGTTGTTACCATGGTAACACCAGATCTCATATGTGGGTGCAGTGAAATTACAAGTGCAGCTGTTTTCAAAGTCATTGTCATTTGAAGCTGCTTATTTGGGTTTCTCAAGCAAATGTTTTGGTTTAAAAAAAACTAGATATCTCAGGCATAATGTAGATGCAGTTTTAGTTTGTTTTTGTTGTTGTTGCTGCTGCTGCTGTTGTTGTTGTCCATTTTTCAGGGAGTAACAATAATCTTCTATAACTCCACCACACATAGATGTCAAGAAATCTGCACGCCCAATGCTGTGGGCACTACAGCCATCACATACCCAGTGTGCTAAAGATGCCCTGGCTGCTTGATGGGAGGAATTTCTGGTGAGGACAGCTCTGCTCTGACTGAGAGGGAAAAGGCAACACCGGTTGAGTTTGGGGGGGTCACGTATATCTTATAGCGTGCGAGTGGAAAAAAATGTTGATAATTTAAGATTTTTAAACAGAAAAATGGACTGTGCACTTCTTTTTGGTTGAGGAAATAGACAATACCTGGTTACGAGAAAGTATGAAATCCATTCAAATGGTTTGCCTGTAGTCCAAGCGTTGGTTCTCAATGCAATTTCGGTAAATAGCAGAGACGTAAAGGACTTGTGTGGGGTACAGTGTTGTGTTGTAATTTCAAATTATAAACCTACCAATTTTATCCAAAACACATAGATTTAGAGTCAAGCCTATGCTTTCACAAAAGTGTTTTATTTTACAGTGCCTAGTCCGTGCATGTATGAATAGAGAAGTTTACATAAAAAAACAGATGGAAAAGGGTGATTTTTTAATACCGGTGTGCAGCCGAAGAGAAAGGAAGGGGAGGGAAGGGCAGGGAAGGGGAGGGGAGGGAAGCGGCAGTGATTTCACAACTCTTGTTGGCTGGGGTCCATTGCCACTGGTCCAGAGTATCCATGGACCTGCACCAAGGGAGTCACAGACAAGTTCACAGGCCAGGACAGGCCAGGACAGGCCAGGACAGGCCAGGCCAGGACAGGCCAGGACAGGCCAGGGCGGGACAAAACATTTGACTATTGAAATTTTATTTCATAGATTTTGTCTGCAGCGCACCATGTTTGTAAATATCTGTTTGTTTAAACTATTGATTATTTATCATTGATTGGATGACTGTGTAAGATTAGGTTGAATGCATGCGCTTTGATTTGTCTTTGTAAGATATAGCGCTATATAAGTTCCATTTATTATTATTATTATTATTATTATTATTATTATTATTATTATTATTATTGTTATTATTTAAAACAGGCCAGGCTAGGCCAGGCCACGACAAAACAGGCCAGGGCAGGCCAGGCTTGGACTCCTTGGCTTCAGCTGACTGTGCCACAAACGCAGCCCTTCATGGAACCCAGTACAGATTCTGAACTAGTGACTGGGACCTCGGGGTGTCTGGCTCACCGCATGTCCCTCATTACCAGCACTGTGGGGGACATGGACCTCAACTGCCTTGTTGGCTGCAGAGACTGCTGGCTGATTGCAGGGTTTAACTCAGCTGTCTCTAACGCCTCTGTGGTTGCAACTCTCAGGTCTCGGCTCCTAGTCAAAGCCTCACTATCTGGCCAAGCAGTCCAGGACGTCCCCCAATCAGATGTTCTCCCCAGGCCCTCACACCGAGGCCCTACCTGCACCCACCTGCACCAGGTCCCCAGCACAGCACTGCCCACAGCAGTTTTCTCTTGCAAGCACCCAGCCCAAAGCTACCCCTTTTTCTCCTGTCCCTCCAAGCCAGACATGTCAGCCCTCTTAGCCACCTATAAATAGAATCCCTCTGGCCAAGGCAGGCATCAGCAACATTGACTGCACTGGGTCACTGCCCCCAGTACTTCCAGTCAAGGCCTGCTCCTTCTCCCCTTATGAATGGCGGGCAATTGGAGCACTGACTGGATGCAGGGAATACTGGTGGAGGAGGGTTTCCACCACCCCTGGCAAAACAACAGAAGGCCCCTCTGACCACACAACCAACAAAGGCTCACCCCCCCCCCCCCTCGTGACATGTCACAAAGGCGGGGTATGTAAACTGAGATTCAGGCCATGCTCTTCCAGCAAGTCGTGGTCCCTGTCTTGGACCGCAAGTCCCGGGATTCTACACAAGACTGTTCCTAGTTTCCTCATGCGAATGGAGACAGTCCTAGACCTGCCTCCCCTCAACACCTTCCTCAAGCAATATCACGTCAGGATGGAGTCCGTCTCCTCTATCCAAGAGGTCGAAGACTCGGTGACAGGGCAACTTCTTTGGGCCTCTCGGTTGACTGTGTTCCTCCACATTCCAATCCATCCAACAGACTGGACATGGCTACACATGTCCACCAGCTTCAAGCCCTTGGTCTGTCAGTTGCCTCAAGGTTATTCTTTTGGTTTTGCCCCAAGACTCCTCACCCACATTGTTTGGGAAGTCAAGAGTTGCGCTCACACCCAGGGATTGCCCCCCTCCTCCACACATACCTGGATGACCGGCTTGACATTGCCTCATCCAGCACAGAGTGCTCCTCCCACTGCTGCACCCTGCAGAGTCTCTGCCACCAGCTAGGGTTCAGAGTAAACCTGCACAAGTCTGATGGAGTGCACTCCCACAGCTTCATCTTTCAAGGCATGGACGGTGAAGCCCGAGTCCCACAGATCCATTCACACACCTGCAGGAGATGCTGAAAACCCTTCAGCAGCAACATCACTTCAGGCCCCTGCCAGGGCCCTTGGCTGGCTGCTGGGGCAGATGGAATCAGTGGCCCCAATCCTGGAATCAGGCCACTTCCACAAGTAGAAAATTCAGAGGCTCAAACACACAACCTGAGTGACAGATGGGGGCAGAGAGGCTGTAGCCACTAGGCCACACAGGCCGGCCCTGCTCTGCAAGAAGCATCAGAAAGGAACATCACAGAAACAGAAGCACTGAAGAATATAATCCACAAACACACACACATCCTCTAATATCACTTTTTGTGTGAAGAAAGTTGCATTAGAGACCACACACACACACACACACACACACGCACACTCACACACTTAAGCTTTCCCGGCAGAGCTATAAGCTACACATTACCCAGAACAAAAAGCCCTAAGACATGGCTCATCTTCTGCACTGAACAGTATCAGGTGTGCCAAGTGCCTGTCTCTGCACCCACCCACCCCCTCCCGCTGTCTCCCCCTCCCTCCCCCTCTCTGCCGGCAAAACAGGAGCTGGGACCCAGATCATTCAGCAGGGGGGGATGTTTTGCCAACGTGTGTCAGCCATGGTCCATTTGACGGCCATCTTTCTCCACCCACCTCCCCATCACCACCCCCTCTCAGCTGCTCTCTGTGTCTGTCTGTCTGTCTCTGTCTCTCTCCATCTGTCTCTGTGTCTGTCTGTCTGTGGCTGTCATTGTCTGTCTCTCTCTTTGTCTGTCCTTATTTCTGACCCTCAGTCTCTCTCTCATTGTCTGTCTGTCTGTCTGTCTGTCTGTCTGTCTCTCATCCTCTCTCTCTTTGAGGGGGGGGGGGGGGCTGCTTTGAAAAGGGTTATTTCCCCATGTTTCTACTGTGAGACTGTATAAGTGTTGGGTTATTATTAAGATGTATCCCTACGGGCGGGGACTGGATGTAAAAAAGCACATGAGTGCTTATTCATTATCCTCGAAATAAAATAATTTGTCATTGTCATTGTCTTTCTGTAGCACTTCATCAGCAAGCCCTCAGCTTTTACCTCCTTTTATCTGTTCACATTATGGGATGGTGATAGTTGTGTTATGGTGGATGGTGTGTGTGTGTGTGTGTGTGTGTGTGTGTTTGCTGAGGTGGGATGGAGGGAGAGAGGCAGGTGATGAGGGAGAAAAGAGGTGTGCTTGCTTTGTGCTCATCTAATAAGCTTTGCCCTCAGCTGGGGCTGCTGTGTTGTGGCTGTGAGGAGTGAGGTTACCTGCCCCTGGCCCCATACCTGTCTGACTGGGCTTCTCTGTCTTCTCTCTCTCTCTCATCTGTGTCTCCATGGTTTTCCTCTTCCTCTCTCTTCATGGTTCATTGCTTTTTTGACAAACCCAACCAACAGGACCACAATCTTGTACAAAAGGTGTTATCTTCAAATAATATGTCCGAGCTTAAATCTTTAGCAATATATATAACGCAGGCTCTAGATAAACGTAAGCAGACTATGAATGAAACGGATCCTATACGTAATAACTGAAAATATTGGTTGGCATTTATCTGGACTTTGGATTATTACTCCTGTCCTTTTCAAATTCATTCCTATGTTAATATGTTACTTACAATTACCCCCTTTGACTGATGGGCTTGTAGCTTTTGTCAAATAAAATTCGTTCATTCATTCATTCATTCATTCATTCATTCATTCGTTCATTCATTCATTCATTCTCTCTTCATGGAACAGAGACAGACACTTCAAGACTTACAGGCCTATTGACATAACAACACCTTTCTTGCCTATACTGGAGAATCCCCCTTCCCCCTCATCTGGCAAAAACAAATCACCTGTCTGGTAATTAGTCACAAAGAAAGAGGGAAGTCTTCCACACTCTCTGAAAATCAGATCACCGTTTGTCTGTCTGTTTCTCCTTCTGTCCCTGAATTCTTTCAGCAGTCTCCATCACCGTTCAAAAAATCATGTCCCGCTTTGAAGGGCACTATAGCTGACTGGTGGAGATCATTCAGTTTCCATCCCATGCATCCATGAAGATGTGAGTTCGAATCTTGGTGTCTTCTAATGAATTAAGGGTGGGGATTTTTATGATCTCCCAGATCAACTAGAAAAAGAAAGATAAATTATTGTAAGCGCAGTGCTATATAAATTCCATTTCTTCTTCTTCTTCTTCTTCTTCTTCTTCTTCTTCTTCTTCTTTTCTTCTTCTTCTTGTTCTTCTTGTTCTTGTTCTTTTTCTTGTTCTTCTTCTTCTTCTTCTTTAATATCTGGTTAATTTCTTTTTGTTAAAATAATAATGTACTCTAAAAAGTTCTCTATTTAAAAAAACCCATACTGTAATAGTTTTTTTTGTTAAAATATTACCATTTTCCAATAGGTTACCTTTTGAAAATATTATCATACTACAACAGGTTCATTTTTGAAATTATTGCTGTATTCCAGTAGGTTATCTTTTCAAAATATTGCTATAATCCAGTAGATTTGGAAAAGGACCTTTCATTTTCATCTCTGAATTTCTTGTTAAAAAGACAATCACGTAAATAATGGCCTGGCAATAGTCAGCATCTTTCTCAATGGAAAGTGAACTTGAGAGCAGAATAAAAAAAAACAGACCCAAGAAGAAACAAAAACACATAAGAAACCAAAATATAAAAACCAAAACCTAAACACTTCTGCCCCCCCCCCCCCCCCCCCCCCCCCATGCACATGCCAAAGTGGAACTGTAATGGAACACCAAAAGACACGGGTCATCTGACACACTCCACAACTCTGAATGGTGTCAGGTGTGCTAACATCCCTGTCTCCCCCTCCCTCCCCCTCTCTCCCCCCTGTCTCCCCCTCTCTCCCCACTGTCCCCCCCACCTCTCTGACGGTAAAACAGGAGCTGGGACCCAGATCATTCAGCAGGGGGGGATGTTTTGCCAACGTGTGTCAGCCATGGTCCATTTGACCGCCATCTTTCTCCACCACTACCCCCTCACTTCCCCCTACACTACACTACCCCCTCTGAGCTGTTCTATGTCTCTCTCTCTGTCTCTCTCATCTGTCTCTGTGTCTGTCTGTCTGTGGCTCTTCTCTCCCCCCCCCCCCCCCCTCTCTCTTTCTCTCCCTCCCTCTCCTCCCCCCCTCCCCCTCTCCTCTCTCTCTCTCTCTCTCTCTCTCTCTGTGTAGCACTTCATCAGCAAGCCCTCATCCTCTACCTCCTTTCCTCTGTTCATATTATGGGATGGTGATGGAGTTGATGGGGTGTGTGTGTGTGTGTGTGTGTGTGTGTGTGTGCGCGCGGGCGCGCGCGCGCGCGCGTGTGTGTGTGTACATGCACGTTGGGGTGCTGAGGTGGGTAGGTGGGAGGGAGAGAGGCAGGTGATGAGGGAGAAAAGAGGTGTGCTTGCTTTGTGCTCATCTAATAAGCTTTGCCCTCAGCTGGGGCTGCTGTGTTGTGGCTGTGAGGAGTGGGGTTACCTGCCCCTGCCGCCACACCTCCCCCAGCAACTGCTTGCAGTGTGCTGCTCTGGCTCTGCCCCTCTGTTTCCTCCTCTCCCTCCCTCCCCGCTGCACACGACATGCACAGACACAGGAAAGAGGGATGCATGAACACAGACACCGGGAGACAGATACACAGACACACAGTAAGTCATCTGAACAAAAATAATTATGTTAAAGAGCCTTGCACAGGTTAAAACTTGTTCCGCTTTTTGGAAGAGAAGGCCATTGAGTGCCAGTGGGAATGGATGACCAAATTTACAAAACCGCATACACATGGGGACTGGATGTAGTAAAGCACATGAGTGCTTCCTCCATTAGGCCTATCCTTGAAATAAAATACAAGAAAAAAGAAAAAGTGGAAATTCTTGAGGGTCTGTTGACACTTGGTCTTGGATTTGAAAATTTCTATCTATCTATCTATCTATCTATCTATCTATCTATCTATCTATCTATCTATCTATCTATCTATCTATCTATCTATCTATCTATCTATCTATCTATCTATCTGTCTGTCTATCTGTCTATCTATCTATCTATCTATCTATCTATCTATCTATCTATCTATCTATCTATCCATCCATCTGTCCGTCTATCTATCTATCTATCTATCTATCTATCTATCTATCTATCTATCTATCTATCTATCTATCTATCTATCTATCTATCTATCTATCTGTCTATCTATCTGTCTGTCTGCCTGTCTCTATCTATCTATCTATCTATCTATCTATCTATCTATCTATCTACCTATCTATCTATCTATCTATCTATCTATCTATCTATCTATCTACCTGTCTATCTACCTATCTATCTTGGTGTTGGGAAGGGGAGTATTTTGTGGGTGGTTTTTTTTTCTTGTTTAATTGGTTTTGTTTATTCATTTGATTTTACGATTTCTTGATTTTTCACTAATTGAATGGGAGTTTGAGTGAAATATTTCATTGTTATTTGAAATGATCTTGTTTGTTAATTAATTGATTTATAATTATGTGTAACAAGTATGTGTACCATTTGACAATGTGTAGATGTTTATCTTTATGACTTATTAAGTTTGGTTGTGTTATTTTTCTTGGCTCTGTTGTTGTTCTTGTTATTATTGTTGTTGTTTGTCTGTTTTTTCTCTTTTTTATCAGCTTTGTTGGTTTGGTTTTTCCTTCTCTTTTGTTTGTTTGTTTGTTTTGGTTAAGGTTTTTTTGGGGGTGGGGGTGGGGTATTTTTATGGTTTTCTTTTATTTTCTTGCTTTGGGGGGGGGGGGGGAGAGCTGTTTTGAAAAGGGTTATTTCCCCTTGTTTTTATTGTGAGACTGCATAAGTATTGGGTTATTATTATTAAGATGTATCCCTAACGGGCGGGGACTGGATGTAAAAAAGCACATGTGTGCTTATTCATTATCCTCGAAATAAAAGAATTTGTCATTGTCATTGTCTATCTATCTCTAGGTAGGGCACAGGTGTCTCATAGTCTACACAGTCATTGGGGAGTGAGGAGAAATCAGCTTCTGCAGGGGCCAGCATACTGAGGGCGGGGCCCATCATCCCTTCCTCAATGTTTTACCTTCCTTGACCCTAAAGAGGGCAGGTAACCATTTACAGCTGGGTGAACTGGGGGACTGTACTGAAGCCAAAACGCACACACAGTCATCCATATGTGAGGCAGCCACACTTAAGGCAGCCACACTTAACCTAAGAAACTGAACACAGAAAGCTCTGTCATCAGCAAAGAGACTAGCTAAGAACCTGTAAAAATCTAAGAGGAAGAATTAGATGAGAGAGAGGAAGGGGAGGAGGAGGGGAAAAAAAGAGAGGGCAGCAGTGCAGTATGCCGCTGAACCAGATGCCAGGGGAGATAAGCTCCCTCTCTGACAGTCTGCCTGGCACCCAAGGGCAGATAATCCGAATAACACATTAAAAGGCTGGGGGGAAGGCTGGGTGCAGACGACAGGAGATGTAATGGTTTATGACGACACGAACTCTCTTTTTGGGGAATTGGGGGGGGGGGGGGGGGGGGGGGGGGGGCGGAAGAGCGAGAAGGAGGGGGGAGGGTGTGACATACTTCATTCAATAAGCAGAGCACGTGGTCACGGTCCAGTGATAACTGATTTACATATTGGGTTTTGTCACTGGGCCTTTTCAGGCTCTCCTCTTGTGTTTGGCTACATGGGATGCCACAGTGGGTACATCTCCTTTGTTCCCTCTCCTGCATCTTGCCCCGGTGATGAACACCACCTTCCTCATCAGAGTGGAACCTACTTCTTAGCGATGAACAAGAAAGGGTGTCCTTTGTACAGACAGGTGTAAAGACTTGTTTTTTTCAGATTAACATAATTATTGTCCCAGTCTGCTTTACTGCATTTATGGTGGATTCATGTTCATGGTGTCATTCTGATTTGGCTGAAGAGGTAGATAGATAAATAGGTATAAAGGTAGATAGATAAACAGAGAGATAGATAGATAGATAGAAAAAAGACACACACACACACACACACACACACACACACACACACACACACACACAATATATATATATATATATATATATATATATATATATATATATATATATATATATATATATATATATATATATATATATACATTTAGAGACATAAAGATAGAGAGAGATATTTAATTTTTAAAATTTTTTTTTTATTTCGAGGATAATGGAAGAAGCACTCATGTGCTTTTTTCATCCAGTCTCCATGTGTATGCAGTTTTGTAAATGTTGTCATCCGTTCCCACAGGCACATAATGGCCTACTCTTCCAAAAAGTGGAACGTGTTTTAACGTGTGAGTAAGATGTTCTGCGTGCGTTCCTACACGGGACCTCGGTTTATAGTCTCATCCAAGGACTTTTGGGGAAGAGTGGAGTTGGCACTGATGTTAACTCCAGAGGAAAAATCCTCTTGAACGGGAATCGAACCCGGGTCAGAAGATTATGAGAGAGAGAGAGAGAGAGAGAGAGAGAGAGAGAGAGAGAGAGAGAGAGAGAGAGAGAGAGAGAGAGAGAGAGAGAGGAGAGAGAGAGAGAGAGAGGGGATAACTAAGTTCACACAGTCCACAGCCACAAAGACATTTCAATGTAATAATCCTGAAGGTACCTTGCGTGATTCCACAATATTTCACACACTATTCATACTCATGATCATATTACCTAGTGTAACAGCTTTTCCCTCTCCCCCTCCAGTGAGGCAGGGGGGGGGGGGAGGGAAGGGGGGGGGGGTAGACAGGGAGAGAAAAAGGAGATGCAGAGGAGTCAGACACACAGAGAAAAAAGACAAAGACAAAGAAACAGACACAATGACGCGGACAGACCAACAGGCAGAGGACGAGAGATACAGGAAAAACTGTCGGCGTGATGAGCGAGGATAGTCCCTGCACAGGGCCCAGTCTAAACCAAAAAAGTATGTCAATACTCATAGGTAGCCCTTGGGAATAAAGAGTCTCTCTCTCTCTCCCTGGCTCTGTCTCTCCCAAAACACTAAACAACTTCACACAACCAACAACATCATCGTAACCATCACCCCTGCCTGTACAGTAAATAACTACACACCACAAGCATCTACATGCAAGTTTTTCTGCCCTCCTATCCCCCAATTGTAAATAACAGCGCGTCATAAATTCCCCCCCACCCCTCGCCCCATCCCATGCCGCTAAAGAAGCACATCACAGGAGCACTACACCATTGCTCCCTGCTTGCTCCCTGCCTGTCAGTCTCTCTTCTGCTGCGACTGCCACCAGGAACACAGACAGAGTGGTCTGTGAAGAACTGTAAAGAGCTGTAAAGAACTGTAAAGAGCTGTAAAGAACTGTAAAGAGCTGTAAAAAACTGTAAAGAGTTGTAAAGAACTATAAAGAACTGTGGTCTGCCGTGACTGCCTGAAGAACACAGAATGGTCTGAAAAGAACTGTAAAGAACTCGAACTCGAATATTTTAATGAGATGTAAAGACAGTAAAGACAGTAAAGAGCTGTAAAGAGCTGTAAAGAACTGTGGTCTAGTTTGCTGTGACTGCCTGCAGAGCAAATAGTGGTCTGAAAAGAACTGTGAAGAACTGTAAAGAGCTGTAAAGAACAGTAAAGAGCTGTGGTCTGCCGTGACTGCCTGAAGATACACAGATTGGTCTGAAAAGAGCTGTAAAGAACTGTAAAGAGCTGTAAAGAGCTGTAAAGAGCTGTAAAGAGCTGTAAAGAGCTGTAAAGAGCTGTAAAGAGCTGTAAAGAGCTGTAAAGAGCTGTAGTCTCGTCTGCTGTGACTGCCTGCAGAGCACATATTGGTCTGAAAAGAACTGTAAAGAACTGTAAAGAGCTGTTAAAAGCTGTGGTCTAGTCTGCCTGCAGAACACAGACAGAATGGTCTGTAAAGGATGGAGGTCTGTACAGAGAACAAGAACCCTGCTCTGTAAAGAACCCTGTTCTGTAAATAACCCTGCTCTGTAAAGAACCTGCTCTGTAAAGAACCTGCTCTGTAAAGAACCTGGTCTGTAAAGAACCTGCTCTGTAAAGAACCTGGTCTGTAAAGCACCTGCTCTGTAAAGAACCCTGCTCTGTAAAGAACCTGGTCTGTAAAGAACCCTGCTATGTAAAGAACCCTGCTCTGTAAAGATTCCTGCTCTGTAAAGAACCTGGTCTGTAAAGAACCCTGCTCTGTAAAGAACCCTGCTCTGTAAAGAACCCTGCTCTGTAAAGAACAGACATAAAGAATGTTGGCCTGTAAAGATTAGGCAAAAGACACCCCCCCCCCCCCTTCCAGTTTATAAAGAACGGATCAGTATAAAAAGGGAACACACCAGTTTATAAATAAGAGATTTGTTTTTAAAAAAAGGGAGAAAAGACACCTCCCCCCCCCCCCCCAAACCTGAGTCTACAATAAACTGGCCCAACACCATCAGCAACGCAGACCTGTGGCAACGTACCAACCAGCTGCCAGCCGAAAATGAAATCCGGCGCAGGAGATGGGGATGGATCGGGCACACCCTGAGAAAGCCAGCCAGCAACATCACAAGGCAGGCACTATCATGGAACCCACAAAGAAAATGAAAAAGAGGAAGGCCAAGAAACACCTGGCGACGCGACCTTGAGGCAGAAACCAGGAAGATGGGATATACCTGGAGACAGCTGGAGAGAATAGCCCAGGACAGAGGACTCTGGCGGACTGTTGTCGGCGGCCTATGCTCCAGGGGGAGTGATGGGCCTAACTGACTGACTGACTGTAAATAGGCTTGGTCTGTAAATAACCCAGGTCTGTAAATACCCAGGTGTGTAAATAACCCAGGTCTGTAAATAATCCAGGTCTGTAAATAACCTTGGTCTGTAAATAACCCAGGTCTGTAAATAACCCAGGCATGTAGATAACCCAGGTCTGTAAATAACCCAAGTCTGTAAATAACCGTGGTCTGTAAATAACCCAGGTCTGTAAATAACCCAGGCATGTAGATAACCCAGGTCTGTAAATAAACCAGGTCTGTAAATAACCTTGGTCTGTAAATAACCCAGGTCTGTAAATAACCCAGGTCTGTAAATAACCTTGGTCTGTAAATAACCTTGGTCTGTAAATAACCTTGGTCTGTAAATAACCCAGGTCTGTAAATAACCCAGGTCTGTAAATAACCCAGGTCTGTAAATAATAATAATAATAATAATAGTAATTCATAATAATAATATTAAATGGAATTGATATAGCGCTGTATCTTGCAAACGCAAATCAAAGCGCTTTGCAAAAACATCATTCTTAACAGTCATGCAACCAATAGCAAGTAAATAGTTCTAACAAGTCCAAATGCACACACACACCACACCCCACACACACACACACACACGTTAACACTTTGCAGGTGATGGAATTTTTGGCTGTGAAAAGTAGGATAGCTGAAATGAAACAGGAGAGGAAATTTTTAGGTTTGAAAACAATATGTCTTGAGGCAGATTTAAAAGAGTCAAAAAAGGCCTTTGGCGATAAAGAGAGATAGGTGGCCATTCCAAATCGATGGACCAGAAACAGAGAAAGAGCGACGGCCAACAGTGGACTGGTTGAATCTAGGTGTTTGTAAGCACAAGGAATCTGCAGCAGAGCGAAGGGAACGAGAAGGGGTGTACAGGTGGAGACATTCACAGAGGTAGGAAGGTGCTGTTTTAATAATAATAATAATAATAATAATATATATGGAATTTATACAGCGCTGAATCTTGTAAAAAACAAACAAATCGAAGCGCTTGCACTCAATCATTTACAGGCATGCAACTCTCCTTAAACATAATGAACAACAGATTTCAAAACCATGCGCGCGCACGTATGCACGCATGCACGCACACACGCGCGCGCGACGCGCACGCACACACACACACACACACACACACACACACACACACACACACACACACACACACACACACACACACACACTCGGAACAACACTTAGAAGGTGAAAGATGCTGTTGAAAATTAGGGACAGATATTTGGGGGGAAAGTCTCAGGTAGGAAATAAGTGTGTTTTGAGGTGGATTTGAAGGTATCAAGTGAAGGCTTTTGGCGAAGTGAAAGAGGGAGGTCATTCCAGGTGGATGGACCAGAAACAGAGAAGGAGTGACGGCCAACAGTGGTTTGTTTGAATCTGGGTGTTCGAAAGCACAAAGTATCTGCGGCTGAACGAAGGGAACGGGATGGAGTGTACAGATGAAGACAGTTACAGAGATAAGAGGGTGCAGATTTGTGGAGACATTTGAAACAGAGGGTATTGATTTTATACTCCAGTCTTTGTGAGACAGGCAGCCAGTGAAGAGATAGCAGAAGAGGAGTGATGTGTTCAGATTTTTTCTTTCTTAGGACCAGTCGAGCTGCAGAGTTTTGTATGCGTTGAAGAGAGTGGATAGATGATGCTGGTAGGCCAGCCAAAAGAGTTTTACAGTAGTCTAAACGTGAAAGAAGGAAAAATGTGACAAGCGGGGAAGTTGCATCAGGGGAAACAGATACTAGCGAATCGCGTTTATGCGCCGAAATTGATAGTAGCAGGACGGGCGGGTCTGGGATGAAATTTTTCATAGAGAGTTGTTGTAAGAAATACTCCTAAATACTTACAGGTTGGACAAAAGGAAAAGACCCTTTGCCGAATTTTATTGAAGTTTTTGCGATAGAGGAAAATTTTTTGTTGGTCCCATGAGCATGGTTGGTTTTATCGGCATTTAAATTTAACTTTTTTTGAGTCATCCCGTTTTTTAATGTCTTGAAGGCAGTAGGACATATTTGTCAGGGGGGAAGGCAAATTTTCAACATATCACTGCACTGAAGCGAGTATCATCGGCAAGAAAAGTGATCAATATGGTGGTTGTTTATTATATGTGAGAGTGGGGCGGTAGAGAGAAAGAGAACAGGGCCCAGGGTGATCCTGCGGGATCCACATTCCCTTATGCAGGTTTTTATTTAATTTTGTTTACAACAACTTTCGGAACCTGTCTTGTGAGGTATGAAGTAAACCAGGGGGGGGCTGGCCTTAAAACCCAAAAGTATTTTGAGGCGGAAAGAAGAATTGAGTGATTATGGGACAAAGGCTGCGATAAGTAGAAGAGTGGGAGGGAGGTTTTTCCTGCATCAAAGCAAGTGAAGTGTATCTGTTTTTTTGGAGACATTTGTAACAGAGAGTACTGATCTTAAGTTTTTCTTTGTGGACAGGCAGCCAGTGGGAGTCGAAAGGGAGGGGTAATGTTTCAATTTTTTCTTTCGGGAAAACAAGTCGAGCTGCAGAGTTTTGAATCGTTGAAGGGAGGGGGATAATGTGCTGGCAGCCCAGAAAAAAGACTTTTGCAATAGTCCGACGTGAAAGAATGAGAGATGCCACGAGTTTGATTTTTGTGTTTTGGGGGACAGGTACTTTAAATTGCACTAATACGCCGTAATTGATGAAGCGGACTGGCAGGGTATGTAATTCCCGGTATGAAATAACCCAAGTCCGTAAACAACCGTTGTCTGAAATAACTCGGCTGGGAAAACCTTGGTCTGTAATAACCCAAAACCTGAAAAAAACCTTGGTCGTAAAAAACCATGTCTGTAAAAACCATGGTCTGTAAATAACCTTGGACTGTAAATAAACCCTTTGGGCTGTAAATAACCTTGTCTGTAAAAAACCCTTGGGCTGTAAAAACCCATGCGTAAATAACTCAAATTGTAAAAAACCTGGTTGTAAATAACCATGGTCGTAAAAAACCCAAGTCTGCAAAAAAACCCAAGTCTGTAAAACCCGGGCTGTAAATAACCCGGTATGTAAATAACCCAGGTCCGTAAAAACCTGGTCTGTAAAAAAACCGTGGTCTGTAAATGCCCGGTCCGTAAATAACCCTGGTTGTAAATAACCCTGGTCTGAAAAACCCAGGTCTGTAAAAAAACCCCCAAAATCTGTAAAAACCCTGGTCTGTAAATAACCTGGTCTGTAAATAACCCCGGTTTTAAATAACCCAATGTAAATAACCTTGGGCTGCTTTCCCCCGGGGGCAGAGGAGGCAGTGGTCATGGCAAGGAGGAGTCCAATCAGACCCCGGGACTGAGTTTTCCCCGGGGGGTTGTTTTGGGTGTGTGGTGGTGTGTGTGTGTGTGTGTGTTGATTTTCACTCTTGCATTTCTGCCAGGTGCCAGTCGTGCTGTTCCCGTGCTACTCATTCCACTCTCACCACCACCGCCCACGTCAGGCCGCCACAAGGCCACCCATCAGGCAGCCCAGCACTGCTGCGGGCCACTTGCTTGTGTTCAGCGCTGCCTGTTTAGAGTCCACATCGTGGCGTGCAGGGCACCATGACCCGCCCTTCACTGGCAGCCATGCATGCAGCGCTCAGTGGTGGAGCCAGACTTGGTCAGATAGCCACACAGGGCGATGCCCGCCCTAAAGTTTCTCCTATGACATTCTGCTATGAACCTCCAGATCCCAAGGGATTTTGCAAAATCTCACTGCAGGTTTTGTGTGTGTGCTTTGTTCTGCAGTTAGAGCTCTGAGGCTCACCAATGGTGATGTTTTTTGTATACAACCGTTTTGGCCCACTACTAAGGTAGCCGTATTCCCATTTGGAGATGACGTCTAAACCAACACCAGTGTTGTCCGTTCCTACTAGTATACAATGGCCTACTCTTCTGAAAAGGGGAACGGGTTTTGATTGTGAATGGGAAACCCAATCTTATGTCACCTTGACATCAAAACAGTTGAGGCCATTGAACCTGACAGTGTTTTTCTTTCTTCTAGAATAGTGGAGGAGGGTGATGCTCTGATAGTGTTTCAGCCTGGAGACTGTCTGACAGGCTGACATTGTAACGTCCTATCAGAGCGTGTCTGACAGGCTGACATTGTAACGTCCTATCAGAGCCTGTCATTGTAACGCCCTATCAGAGCATGTGTGACAGGCTGACATTGTAACGTGCTATCAGAGCGTGTCTGACAGGCTGACATTGTAACGTGCTATCAGAGCATGTGTGACAGGCTGACATTGTAACGTCCTATCAGAGCATGTGTGACAGGCTGACATTGTAACGTCCTATCAGAGCATGTGTGACAGGCTGACGCTGACATTGTAACGTCCTATCAGAGCATGTGTGACAGGCTGACGCTGACATTGTAACGTCCTATCAGAGCATGTGTGACAGGCTGACATTGTAACGTGCTATCAGAGCATGTGTGACAGGCTGACATTGTAACGTGCTATCAGAGCATGTGTGACAGGCTGACATTGTAACGTCCTATCAGAGCATGTGTGACAGGCTGACGCTGACATTGTAACGTGCTATCAGAGCATGTGTGACAGGCTGACATTGTAACGTGCTATCAGAGCATGTGTGACAGGCTGACATTGTAACGTCCTATCAGAGCATGTGTGACAGGCTGACATTGTAACGTCCTATCAGAGCATGTGTGACAGGCTGACATTGTAACGTCCTATCAGAGCATGTGTGACAGGCTGACATTGTAACGTCCTATCAGAGCATGTGTGACAGGCTGACATTGTAACGTCCTATCAGAGCATGTGTGACAGGCTGACATTGTAACGTCCTATCAGAGCATGTGTGACAGGCTGACATTGTAACGTCCTATCAGAGCGTGTCTGACAGGCTGACATTGTAACGTGCTATCAGAGCATGTCTGACAGGCTGACATTGTAACGTGCTATCAGAGCATGTCTGACAGGCTGACATTGTAACGTGCTATCAGAGCATGTGTGACAGGCTGACATTGTAACGTCCTATCAGAGCGTGTCTGACAGGCTGACATTGTAACGTCCTATCAGAGCGTGTGTGACAGGCTGACATTGTAACGTCCTATCAGAGCATGTGTGACAGGCTGACGCTGACATTGTAACGTGCTATCAGAGCATGTGGGACAGGCTGACGCTGACATTGTAACGTCCTATCAGAGCATGTGGGACAGGCTGACGCTGACATTGTAACGTGCTATCAGAGCATGTGGGACAGGCTGACATTGTTTAGTTTAGTTTAGTTTAGTTTATTCTTTTATATCGAGGATAATGGAATTAGCACTTATGTGCTTTTTTACATCCAGTCCCCGTGTGTATGCGGTTTTGTAAATTTTGTCATCCGTTCCCACCGGCACGCAATGGCCTACTCTTACGAAAAGCGGAACAGGATCTAACGTGCGCGCAAGATGTTCTGCGTGCGTTCGCACACGGGGCCTCGGTTTATAGTCTCATCCGAAGGACTTTTGGGGAGAGTGGAGTCTGCACTGATGTTAACTCCAGGGGGAAAATAACCTCTTGAACGGGAATCGAACCCGGGTCGTCAGATTGCGAGCGCAATGTTCTGACCACTAGGCTATCCCGTCCCCCTAACGTCCTTGTAACGTGCTATCAGAGCGTGTCCTGGCCTCAAGCAGGCTGAAGAAGGCAGACACCAGTCCTGCTGTGCTGGTCAATTGATTTGAGTAGCTCTCAAAATCGCATCCGTAAAGTGGATGAAGCTGGACTGTGTGGTTGGTCTGATTATAGTCTTGATTATGATTACAAAAGGACAAATAAAAAATACATGATATGATAACAATGTTTGTTATTTCAAAGCAAACTGGCACTCAATAAGCTTAAAAATACTAAGTGCAGTATGTTCAACCTTGATATGGAGTCACATAGTTTGATACCAATGGGTCAATCAGAGAATATGATAGATTTTGAGTGTGGAAAGACTGCACTCTTTTTCAAATCAAACAGAAAAATAGCTGGAACAGTCATCCAGTGTGGAAAATGGGTATTTCACTGACTTCTAAATATAAGCAAAATGATGATTGGTATTTGTTCTATTGATGTCTTAGAAAATTGATCTCAATCTCAATTCAGTTGAATATTTTTTCTACATGCCAAAGAGGGAAAAGCAAACATGTCTTACTCAAAGTGCCACCTGGAAATTGTGTATCTAAACAGTGGCAGAAGGCAGGAAAATGCCCAACAACAACAAACAGAATATGTAAATCAGTTACCACTGGACCGTGACCACTGACCGCCAGTTCTGCTTATTAAATGAAGTCTGTCACTCCATCCCTCCCACTCTTTCTCAGAATCTGCACCCCCCCTCCCCCACCTCCCCCAGAAGAGAGTTCGTGTCGTCATAAACCATTACATCTCCTGTCGTCTGCACCCAGCCTCCCCCCCCTTCCCCCCAGCCTTTAATGTGTTATTCGGATTATCTGCCCTTGGGTGCCAGGCAGACTGTCAGAGAGGGAGCTTATCTCCCCTGGCATCTGGTTCAGCGGCATACTGCACTGCTGCCCTCTCTCTCTTTTTTCCTCCTCCTCCTCCTCCCCTCCCTCCTCCATCTAATCTGCTCTTTTGGCTTGTACCAGCTTGTGATTATCAGTTCTGGCTTATTGCAGCTTCCTGTGGCTTGTTCCTAATAGGACTGCTCCCTTCCCTTCAGGTTCTGACTACACAAAGCCGCAGTGGTTGTGGAAGAAGGTGACTCTGTCCCACAGTCTCAGCTTCATGAGATAAGAACTGCTGAAAGTTCTGTTTTGTACTTTTATAGAAAACTTTGGTTCCAACTCTTTCTGATGATAATGTCCAGCTGGACTTGAATAATTGTGTCTCCCTGGTAAGTTTGCAAATGAAATAAATGTTGATTTCTGACAGTGTGCCAATATCATCTGAAAAACACCAGTCTTACAAGGGTGGAAAAACCATGCAATGATCTAATACACATAATGGATATAATATTAATAATAATAAATGGAATTTATACAGCGCTATATCTTGCAAATACAAATCAGAGTGCTTGTAACCAACATCAACCGAACATGACGCTTCAATAGTTAACTACCTTTTTTCCCGAGCAATTGCAGAAACTGGAGTGGAGCCTTTTGCTCTTTAGGACTTCCAGAACTGATTTTGTTTTGGTTTTTGATTAAGCGTAACTCTTGGTATGTGGGGAAAGGATAACTCAGTGGTCAGAGCACTCACTATCCCCAAGCTAAGTTAAGTAGCCTTCAGCATAGTTGCCTTGTGGGTGGGTGACTGTTTGCACGCCTTGGCTTAAGTACAGTCCCCTGGTTCACCCAGCTGTAAATGGGTACCTGCCACTTTAGGGTCAGGGAAGGTAAAGCAGCGAGGGAGAGGAGATGGGCGCCACCCTCAATATGCTGGCCCTAGAGAAGTGACGTCTCTGACACTTCGCTCCCCTACGACCTTATAGGCTATGGAACACCTTTACCTTTGTTAGTGTATGAGTGGTACTGTCTCATGTATTTGAGTGTATTGCTTTTGACTTTTCGTCACAATGCTGGCCCTAGAGAAGCTGAGGTCTCTGACATCTCCCTCCCCAACAACTGCACAGGTTATGGGAACACCTTGACCTTGTTCATACCTCGTGACTGTACCCTGCAGCCAGGTGGATCAGGGAACCCTAGCTTCTTTACAGATCAAGCCAGGGTTCTTTACAGACCTGACCAAGGTTCTTTACAGACCAGGCCAGGGTTCTTTACAGACCAGACCAGGGTTCTTTAAAGACCAGGCCAGGGTTCTTTACAGACCAGACCAGGGTTCTTTACAGACTAAGCCAGGGTTCCTTAAAGACCAGGCCAGGGTTCTTTACAGACCAGGCCAGGGTTCTTTAAAGACTAGGGTTCTTTACAGACCAGGTCAGGGTTCTTTACAGACCTGACCAAGGTTCTTTACAGACCAGGCCAGGGTTCTGTACAGACCAGGGTTCTGTACAGACCAGGGTTCTTTACAGACCAGGGTTCTTTACAGACCAGACCAGGGTTCTTTACAGACCTGGCCAAGGTTCTTTACAGGCCAGGGTTCTTTACAGACCAGGCCAGGGTTCTTTACAGACCTGACCAAAGTTCTTTACAGGCCAGGTTTCCTTACAGACCAGGTTTCTTTACAGACCAGGGTTCTTTTCAGACCAGGGTTCTTTACAGACCAGGTTTCTTTTCAGACCAGGGTTCTTTATAGATCAGGGCTCTTTACAGACCAGGGTTCTTTACAGACCAGGCCAGGGTTCTTTACAGACATGACCATGCTTCTTTACAGACCAAGCCAGGGTTCTTTACAGACCAGGGCTCTTTACAGACCAGGCCAGGGTTCTTTACAGACCAGGCTAGGATTATTTACAGACCTAGCCAGGGTTCTTTACAGACCAGGCCAGGATTATGTACAGACCAGGTTCTTTACAGACAAGATCAGGGTTCTTTACAGACCAGGCCAGGATTCTTTACAGACCAGGCCAGGGTTCTTCACAGACCAGGTCAGGATTCTTTACAGACCGGGGTTATTTACAGACCAGACCAGGGTTCTTTACAGACCAGACCAGGGTTCTTCACAGGCCAGGCCAGGGTTCTTTACAGGCCAGGCCAGGGTTCTTTACAGACCAGGCCAGGGTTGTTCACAGGCCAGACCAGGGTTCTTTACAGACCAGGCCAGGGTTCTCCACAGGCCAGGGTTCTTTACAGACCAGGCCAGGGTTCTTCACAGGCCAGGCCAGGGTTCTTTACAGACCAGGGTTCTTTACAGGCCAGGCCAGGGTTCTTTACATAACAGGGTAGGGTTCTTCACAGACCAGGGTTCTTCACAGGCCAGGCCAGGGTTCTTTACATACCAGGGAAGGGTTCTTTACAGACCAGGGTTATTTACAGACCAGGTAAGGGGTTCTTTACAGACCAGGTTTCTTTACAGACCAGGTTTCTTTACATACCAGGGTTCTTCACAGACCAGGGCCCTTCACAGACCGGGATTTATTTCTTTTGCAGACCAGGGTTCTGTACATGCTCTTTACAGACCAGAATTCATTTTGTCTGTTCTTTTAAGACCAAGTTTTTTTTGCCTGCTCTTTATAGACTAGGGTTCTTTGCAGACAAGGGTTCTTTACAGACTAGTATTCTTTACAGACTAGGGTTCTTTTCAGTTTAGGGTTCTTTGCAGACTAGGGTTCTTTACAGACTAGGGTTCTTTGCAGACTAGGGTTCTTTACAGACCAGTTTCTTCGCACACCAGGGTTTCTTTTCTTTTCTTTTCTTTTTAACAGACCAGGGTTCTTTCCATTCCGGTCTTTCCTTTGTGTTCTGTCTGCTTTGTTTTTTTTTCTGATAAAAAAACCTTTTATTGACATCCCCTTGTTCTTTTCCTCCTGACAGAGCGTTCTGGAGGTGGCTGACAAGGGGGGGTGGGGGGAGGGGGGTGCCGACTGTCAGACACACAGCAGTGCCTGTACTGCACTTCGCATCTTCTGCTTTATACTGACAGCCAGGGGAAAGAGGGTTCAGTTTATGACGTGTTGTTATTTACTGTTTGGGGGGGTAGGGGGGGGGGGGGGGGGGGGGGGGGTACAGCCTGGTACTGACAATGTCAACAACTTGGCTTTTTTGTTTTGTTGTTCTTGTTCTTGTTTACAGTGACATTGTTGTTTAAGGTGAAAGGGGAGGAAAGGGGGGGTGGGGGGGTGGGTGTTGTTGTAAGGAAGAGGGTTAAACTTTAGAAGGGTTGTGTGCTATTGTTGTTTATTTTTGGAGTGAGGTGGAATGTGGGGTACAGATTGGCAGCTTGATATAATATAATGGTGATGTGCACTTTCTGGTAAAAATGACGTGTCGGTATTTACTGTTGAAGAGGGGAAGGGGAGTAGTGATGGTGGTTGAGGGGAGGGGGGGGGGGGGAGGGGGTGGGAGTGGGAAGTTGGAAGAGCACATTTTCTTGCCATACACTTTGCCATACATCTTGCCATACATTTTGCCATACATCTAGCCATACACCTTGCCATACATCTTACCATAATCTTGCCCTACATCTTGCCATACACTTTGCCATACATCTTGCCATACACTTTGCCATGCATCTTGTCATAATCTTGTCATACATCTTGCCAAACAGCGTGCCATAATCTAGTCATATATCTTGCCATACAGCGTGCCATACATCTTGCCATACACCTTGTCACACATCTGATGGCCTGGGTTCGAGCATCACCGTGGCACCTGTTCCAGGTAATTTTTGCCCAGGGGTTAACATCAGTAACACTTGCACTCTCATGAAAATACTATGTAGGAGACTGTACCCCGAGGTCTGGTTAGAACGCAGGCAGAACATCTTGCACACATGTTAAAATCTGTGCTGCCTTTCGGAAGACTAAAAACGTGTTAAGGTATGAAACACGTAAAGGTAAGGTAAAGGTGTCCCATAACTTATAAGGTCGTAGAGGAGCGAGGCGTCAGAGACCTCACTTAATGCACTGTGTAATTCATTGCTTTCTGAGATTGAGGACACAAATCAACAGCAGGTAGTCACGAGAAAGTTAGAAAGGATCATCACATGAGGATTGCTTGTGTTCCCAGTGTTGACCCCGCGCATGCATATTGTGGTTAGAAGCTAGCAGACAACAAAGGACTGAGGGGGTACAGTGTTTTCTGAAACAGTTTTTGATAAAATTCAAACCTACATGTGTAAAATCCCATATGTGAGTTAGGGCTAGTTGTTCACAATAAGTGCTTTTTCTTTTGGGGGATGAAATAGTAAGTTGTTTGTTTGTTCTTGCAACTATTTTTGCATCACAGAAGACATTTGAAATGGTAAGTGTTGTAGTGTGTGTGTGTGTGTGTGTGTGTGTGTGTGTGTGTGTTTAAGTTTATAGGGAAAACTGGAGGAAATGCCCCAAAACTGAAGCTGGAGTGTGGCCTCAGAGCACCACCGACAAGATGGCGGC
>CM054137.1:3187043-3194543 GCA_028751875.1 Rapana venosa | reverse complement strand
TAACAATGCACCACACAATATCATACCATACACCACACAATATCATACAATACACCACAACAATAATCATACAATACACCACACACAATATCATACCATACACCACACAATATCATAACAATACACCACACAATATCATACAATACACCACACAATATAATAACATACACCGCACAATATAATACCATACACCACACAATATCATACCATACACCACACAATATCATACATACACCACACAAATATCATACCATAACACCACACAATATCATAACCATACACCACACAATATCATACAATACACCACACAATATCATACCATACACCACACAATATCATACAATACACCACACAATATCATACAATACACCACACAATATCATACAATACACCACACAATATACAATACACCACACAATATCATACCATACACCACACAATAACATACACTACACCACACAATATCATACAATACACCACACAATATCATACCAAATACACCACACAATATCATACAATACACCAACAACCAAATATCATACAATACACCACACAATATCATAACCATACACCACACCAATATCATACAATACACCACACAATATCATACAATACACCACATAATATCATACCATACACCACACAATATCATACCATACACCACACAATATCATACAATACACCACACAATATAATACCATACACCACACAATATAATACCATACACCACACAATATCATACAATACACCACACAATATCATACCATACACCACACAATATCATACCATACACCACACAATATCATACCATACACCACACAATATCATACCATACACCACACAATATCATACCATACACCACACAATATCATACAATACACCACACAATATCATACAATACACCACACAATATCATACAATACAGCACACAATATCATACCATACAACACACACAATAACATACCATAACACCACACAATATCATACAATGCACCACACAATATCATACCATACACCACACAATATCATACAATACAGCACACAATATCATACAATACACCACACAATATCATACCATACACCACACAATATCATACCATACACCACACAATATCATACAATACACTACACAATATAATACAATACACCACACAATATAATACCATACACTACACAATATAGTACAATACACCACACAATATCATACAATACACTACCTGGTCATCGGAGTGAAACAGTTCTGATGACAGGTAGCTGGCTACAGAGGAAAGCTGGGAAGAGTGGAGGAAGCTGGTTGCAAAATCTTCATTGGTGCCCCCACGGTCGACCAGACTACGGGATAGATGGAAGATGGAGATGGATGGAACTTACAAAGAAATCCCCACCCCCACCCTACAAGAAAACAACAAAAACCCAAACTCAAAAAACACCATCCCTCAAACCACTATACCCCCACCCCTCCCCACCACTCCAAAATGGGGATGCTATATTTTTGTTTGCTTGATAATTAAAAAAAAAAGCTTAAAAGCTGGAAAAAACGGCCACAGAAGGGGAAGGGGAGCAGAAGAAATGAAGAGAGTGATAGATGAGAGGAAATATTCAAGCCAGTCTTTGAAGAACATGGCGACAATGCTATTCATTCACTCGTCCAGGGTTCTTTGTCTTTGAACAGAACAGTCAGTGAGATGAAAGTGGAAGGCGGTGACTGACTGAACCTTCTCTGTCCCGTATCTTCACCAAAGTGGTTTACGTAGTTGGGAAAGAAAGGAAAGCAATGTTCAATAACTCACAGCACTATAACATCCACACACTGATGCCTCCCAACCTGGATGCAATTATTATTGTTATGATGTCAACAAGATAAGCATCTTTGTTGTACAATAAATATGTCCCTAGCATCATTCTATGTTTGGAAACTAAATGGTTTTCCGTCTCCCAGTGTTAACTTCTTAGCTCTCACTCTCACACACACACCACCACCACCACCACCCAGCCTTTAACCACCCGTGCGCCTGCGCGCGCGCGCGCGCGCACGCACACACACACACACACACACACAAATCAGAAGCCAAACAGAGTGATATGGGCCCAGGTCCAAAATGAACAAATTAGCCTGGGCTTCAGTCTCCGGGGTGTATAGCTGGTTTCCTTCATCAAAGAAACACGAGCATTCCTCGCTGCCTTCCATATCACAACACAGCCGACACTGACATCGGCTATACTTTTCCTCTATCGGATATTTCTCTCCTCGTTTCTTTTTTCTTCTTCTCCTTTTTTGTTTGTTTGTTCTCCCCCTCCCAAGTTTGGTGGGAAGGTGGAGAGGGGGAGAGAGGGAGAGTAGGGGGGAGAGGCGGCAAACCCCAGCGACCTGTGACGACATCCGTTTCGCCAGTTCTGCAAAATGGCGACAGCCGGCATGGAAATCCCATCATGCCTGGCTCTCACAGGAAACAGAGCCCGCGGCTGCGCAGTAATGCAAAGGCCACGCCATGTTCGCTCGCCTGCCACGGGTAAATGGTTCGAATCGAGGTGTTGCCGGGGGAGAGCAAATCGCGGATCAATTGGTGTCTGTGTGTGTGTTGATTGTTTGGCAAAGGCCAGGACGCCGCCTGGCTGCTTTCTGATGGGGAGAGCAGCACACAATAATAGTGTAACTTTTTGTCTATAGCCCTGTTTATTGCTTTTCCTCCCCCTCCCCCCACACCACTCTCCCTGCCCCTCATCTTCTTTCTGTGTCTTCCTCTCCCCCATCACCTTGAGGTTCTGTTTTTCGTTCACGTTTCTCTGGGTGTCAATAAAGCAATGCTTGCATGCAAGATTGAAGGCTGCATGCATATCCTTTGGGTGGATGGATGGATGTCTTTATTAGTGTGTGTGTGTGTGTTGTGTGTGTGTGTGTGTTGTGCGCGTGCCTATATATAAACGCACTTGCGTGCGTGTGAACATTAAGCGCTGCACCCATTTGATGTGAAACTGCATGGACACAGGGTGGTGTTTTTCGTTCCGTGGCACATGACTGTAGTGTAGCCGTGATTTGTTGGCAGGATTTCATGTCTTATCATGGTGTGCACACAGTCATGATGTGACGAAACCCGGCTCGTCTCATTGACACCTAGATCTAGTAGCTGTAAGAAACATGGGGGATAACTCTTCCTCCTGCCAAGGACAAATTTACAACCAGAAATTCTGTTATCCACCAACAAGCGTTTATAGGAAAAAAGAAAGATATTTGTGTGAATGTGTGTGTGACAATGACAAATTCTTTTATTTCGAGGATAATGAATAAGCACTCATGTGCTTTTTTACATCCACCCTTAGGGATATATTGATAAATAAAATTAAAATAAGCCCAATACTAATACACTCACACAGTAAACGAATAAAAAAAACCCAAAACCAACCCACACAACCCCCCCCCCCCCCCCCATAAAAACCACCGAAAAAGAGAGGGAGAAAAAAGCAACAACAAAAAATAAAAGAAAGCAAAACAGAACAAAACCACAAAAAAACAACAACCAGCCACAACAACAACCAAAAATAAGCAAAGAAACCAAGAGCAAAGTAAAAGCAGCAACAACAACAAGGGAGAGGGGACAACAAACTATGTGATGAGAGAGAGAGAGAAGAGAGAGAGAGAGAGAGAGAGAGAGAGAGAGAGAGAGAGAGAGAAGATAGAGAGAGAGAGAGAGAGAGGTTTTTGTTGTTCTCAAATGTGTGTACAACTTGAAGCAATCCCCCCTCGCTTCTCCATAATTTTTGTGTGTGGAGGGGGTTGGTGTGTTGGTGGGGTGGATTTAATACCAGCGCTTGTTTACTTGACAAGATTCAGGCTATATAAACCCCATACATCATCATCGTCATTACATCATTATCAAACAAAAGTGATGCTCTAAAGCAACAATGGAAAGAATAAACAGATCAGCAACTAGTGGGGTCTGCAACATGTGACAGAAACATTGCTAGTGTGCAACAATATAAACACACCTGCAACTGTTGTATTGTGTTGCATTGTATTGTATTATTCTATAACATGTTATAATTATTTGTGCATTGATATGTGTATGCGTGCTGTGTGCGTGCATGCGTATGTACCTATGTGCTGAGCTATGCTGTGCTGTGCTGTGCTGTGCTGTGCTGTGTGTGTGTGTGTGTGTGTGTGTGTGTGTGTGTTGTGTGTGTGTGTGTGTGTATTTGAGTGAGTAAGTGTGTGAGTGTGTATGTGTGTGTGAGTGTGTGTGTGAATGTTTAAAGATTGAAATGGACTACTTACTGCGATAAATGTTTTTATGTTTATTGTTCTTATAATTATATTGCTTGTAACCCACATGAATTTCTCTGCTTTTTGAGGTAATAAAGTATTGATATTGGTATTGGTATTGATATTGGTATTGGTATTGGTATTGGTACTGGTACTGGTATTGGTGCTGGTATTGTTATTGGTATTGGTATTGGTATTGATACTGGGGTCTCCAATATCTGAAGACAATATTATTTGACAGAGCTGTTGTTCTTGTGCAGAAGCGCAAACAGACAAGTCAGTAGTGGGGTCTCCAGCATGGGCCGAGCATGGGGCAGGAGTGTTGTTATCGTGACACGTTGCCCAGCCTAACAAGCAGGGGTCACCAAAACAGGCAGCTGACTGACTGATGCCTCCTGGACATCCCTGTGAGATAGACTGTGCACACTGGATGAGAAGTTCTCCTGTAGGACTCTTTACTACTGCTGCTGCTGCTGCTGCTGCTGCTGACTATTAGCTTCACTACTACTAGCTACTGCTGCTGCTACTTAACTACTTACTTACTTACTGCTACTACAGCTACTACTACTGCTACTGCTACTACTGCTATACTACTACTACTACACTACTACTGCTACTACTACTTGCTTTATCACTGCTACTCTACTACTACTACTACTACTACTACTTTGCTACTACTACTAACTAACTAGCTGCTGCTCTAGCTGCTACTTACTACTACTACTACTGCCTACTACTGCTACTACTACTACTGCTACTACTACTACTACTCTACTACTGCTCTTCTGCTTACTAACTAATCACTACTGCTAACTTAACTACTACTCTATCTGCATACTTGCTGCTACTACTTATACTCTGCTACTCTACTGCTACTATACAACTGCTACTACTACTACTACTACAACTACTCACTCTACTGCTAACTACTAATACTATGCTACTACTACTGCATCACTACTGCTATGTCTACTACTATGCTGCTACTATACTACTGCTACTACTGCTACTACTGCTACTACTACTACTACTACTACTCTACTACTACTGCTACTACTACTACTGCCTACTGCTGCTGCTCTGCTGCTGTACTGCTAGCTACTACTACTACTACTACTACTACTGCTACTACTACTACTACTACTGCTACTACTACTACTACTACTACTACTACTACTACTACTACTACTACTACTACTACTACTACTACTGATGCTGCTACTGCTGCTACTACTACTGCTGCTGCTGCTGCTGCTGCCGCGACTGTTCCAGCTACCACTAGACTATTTCTGATGTTGTCACTGTTGCAGAGTACTGTCTTGATGAGCCTTGATACTGCTACTGCTGGTAGGTCTGCTACTGGTGAGCTTGTTATCACTGCTACTGGTGAGCTTGTTATCACTGCTACTGGTGAGCTTGTTATCACTGCTACTGGTGAGCTTGTTATCACTGCTACTGGTGAGGAGAAGAAGAAGAATGCGAGGAAGATCATCATCATCATCAACACATCACATCATCACCATCATCATCACATAACACACAACAACAGAACAACAACCAAAAAATATCGTCCATTGATTTTTATTTAAATTAGAAAGCTGATAAAGCTCAACACCGTCAGTTTTGTTTGTTTGTTTGAATAAAAAAAAATAAAAGATGATAAAAAAATGAAAATAATAAAAAAAATCATCATAATTTAATAAAATAACAATAAAACAACCAAAAGAACAACAAAAACGGAATAAAATAAAAAATTAGATGATGATGATAAATATGAGAGAAATATAATGATTGATGATAAATAAAAATGAGACGACGACGAAGATATAAAGAGATAGATGATAAAAAGATGAATGGTAACAAAAGACATTTGCAACAAACAACAATAATATCACCACAACACCCATTTTTTATTTTGCTCTTTTCCCTTAAACATTGATAACGCTCAAAGGGCACTACATGGCAATGTTAAACATGACACAAGGCAATGTAACATGACATCAAGGTAATTTTTTAAAATGACATCAAGGTAATGTTTAAAACACATCAAGGGAATGTTAACATGACATCAAGGGAAGTTAACATCACTACTTAAATTTTATTTTTCATTCTTGCATTTAACAATCTTTTCATCACACCAAAAATCATTGGTCAAACACACTACATAATACAAACATGTAACAGAAAATTTCCACCAATCACCACAATCACCCCCCCCCCCCTCCCCACCTCCCCCCCCTCCTTCAACCTGCACCTTTCTTTCTTTTTTTTTTATTTATTTTTTATTTTAAAAAAGTGGGGCAGGAAGCGTACACTGACTTGGGGTGGGCGTGTTATGCCACACTACACTTTCCATGAAAGTGAAATTTAAAAATTAAGGTTGTAAAAAGACACAATGCCGATTTTCTTTACTTCAAAGAATAAAGCAAAAGTCAATAAATAAAGAAAAATACAACTTCTTGTTAAGAAATTTTTCCATTTTATTTATTTTACCAACCCTTCTCTATTGTGTCAAGTACACATAGATCAATAAATAATGATTTAAGATTTCTTCAAACCGACAAATCAATAAACCAATGATTTAAGATTTACCAGCTGCACAAACATCAATAAACCAATAACTGAAGGCTTTTTAAAAATCACAAACATCAAATCAATGAAATTTAAGATTGATCCAAAAATGCACAAACCAAAAAATCAATAATTGAAAACTGCTTCAATTTTCCTAATCAAAAACAAGATTGAAGATGCTGCGAATGCCACACAAAAAACAAGATTTAAAACTCTGCGAAATGTACACACACAATAAATCATTATTTAAGACTGCTTGTGTAAAATAGGAACGCGCTTTCTAAAAACCTGTTCACTTAAAATTGAACATTCTGATTGAAAGAAATATTTTAAAAAAATCCACTGTTTCTCACAAAAACCCCCCCCCCCCCCCCCCCCCCCCCCCCCAAATCCCCCCCCCGAAAAAAAATGTTGCACACACCACATCACAGCTTCTACCCCCTCAAAACCAAAAGAAAACGAGCAAACACAACAACACAACCATTCCAAAACCCAAAAAAAAAAAAACAAACCCCCCCCCCCCCCACCACCACCACCACAACACCCATAAGGAAACATGCCAAGCTCTTCATTTAATCGTGACGAAATGGTTGGAAGCTTTATCAACTGTCCACTTAAAAAAATCACACACACACACACACATATATATAATATCATATTACATATATTTT
>CM054137.1:3157043-3182043 GCA_028751875.1 Rapana venosa | reverse complement strand
AATCATGTTCACAATCACCACTCCATTTGTCCACTTGTTTCATTCAACAGTTCTTTAGCACTTCACCACACACACACACACACAAACACAAACACACACACACACACACACACACACACACACACACACACACACACACACACACACACACACACACCGATGCGTCCTCACACAGCACTGTCATGCGCGCTTATTAACGACATTAAAAAAAAAGCGAATTGAGGCGAGTTCAAAATATGGGAATGTTGAGAGTGTATTATGATTATGATTCTCAGCACTAATTATAATGTGCTAATTATCCACTGCTGAAGCACTGATCGCTGCACAGTGGAAAGGTTACTGCAGCCTCCCTGGCACAGCCCCTCCTGACCTGTTCTGTGCTTTGATTTGGAAAGTTTGCCGGTCTAAAGCACTGGGGAATGAAGGAGCAGACAGACAGTTTCCCGGTCCCTCAGCTAGAGCTCTGAGGTTGACCACTGGTCAGTGTGTCCATGTCACCGTTCTTACCTCCACGAAGGTGCTGCATCCAGACTTGGGGGATGCATGCTGGGTATGTTCGTGTTTACGTAACCGACCGTTTAGCGCGCATAGTTAGTTGATCTTTTGCACGTATTCATACACGAAAGGAATGAAGGCACTGGCAGGTCTGCACTTGAATTGACCTGGGAGATGGTAAAAATCCCCACCCTTAATTCCCCAGACCCCGCCGAGATTCGAACCCACGACTTCATGGACCCTTGGGGTTGAAGTCGAGCGGTCTTCACCACTCGGCCTACAAACAAAAAAGCAAGCAAAAGCAAACCAGCAACCAAACATCAACAGCAACACCCCTTCCCCCCAACAACAAAACAAAACAACCCCCCCAAAAAAACAACAACCCTACAACAACAACAAAAATAACAAAACGTAAAAAAACACTGGTGACTTTCTACGCCTAGCTAACTAGGTAGGTAGGTAGGTAGGTAGGTATGTAGAAGGAAGCAGCCAGCAGCAGTCAGCAGGCCTTGTGTGGTGCCTGCATGTTGACTCTCCCACAGATGACAGACCAGTCACAGCCCTCCACTGTCCCTGCCCTCTCCTCTAAACATGTCATAATGTAAGCTGTTTGCTTGTCATTGCTGGCCATATGTTGTGTAGTGTAGTACTTCTGTTTTCTGAATAAAGATCTGTCTACACTAAGTTCCTTGTCCCTTTTGGTCCCAAAGTCCTGTTACCACATCACTTGAGCGCTTTGATTTGTTGCTTTACAAGATTCAGCGCTATATAAATTCCATACATTATTATTATTATTATTATTATTATTATTATCACCACTCCAATCCGATTAAAACAAAACCACCACTCTGTTTCAGGCTGCAAGAAGAGGGGTAAGTATGGACGGGGCTGATATATATATATATATATAATATATATATATATAATATATATATATATATATATATATATATATATATATATATATATATTATAATTACAAACAAAAAAGCCCCACACATTTGGTTTGTATCAATATTTTGCCACACAAAACTCGTAACAAAAAAATACATAAAAGCAAGTACAAGTTAGCGATGGTGCTACATGCACTTAATTAAAACAACAACAACAACAAACTAAGCAGCACATTTTTCCGTGTTTTGTTTGTGGGTTTTTTTTTGGGTGTGTTTTGGGTTGTTTGTTTCTGGTTCTGTTATTTCATAGTTGTAAAAGGTATTTTAAAATTGATGTTCTGTTACGACAAAAGACTGTTTAATACAATATTAAAGCCTTATTAATGAAAATGATTTTTTAAAAATCACACCCTGGAAACAAAATTAATCTAAGCCGACAAATATCAAATTAACCAAAAGCAAAGTAACAATGGACTTTGGACAGAACTGTAATGATGTCCTAACTATTGGGCAGAAGGAAACTGGCCATCTTCCTTCAGGAGGACTGCAGTGTTCTCGGGCTAACACTAATCCGGACTTTTCTTGTCGCTCCCGCTACAGCTCCAAGGTTCCCTCCCCCATGGTGAGAGTCTGGCGTAAGGGACCGTTTTTGCTGACCATGACGGTAGCTGCATTCCGACTTCGGGGATAACGTCTACATACATTTGTATGCATTCGGTTTTTATTCATTTGATTTGTTTTTGGATACATTTGTTGTCATCCCGTCGTACCGCCACGAATGAGCTACTCTTCCGAAAGGCAGAACAAGTTTTAACGTGAGTGCAAGATGGTCTGCCTGTGTTCGCACACGGGGCCGCAGTTTATAGTCTCACCCGAGGGACTTAGTGGGGGAGCAGAGTCTGCACTGGCGTTAACTCTGGGGAAGATCCCCTGAAGGAGCGACTGGGCGGTGGCTGCAGCCCTGGGTTCCATCCCCGGCCCTCACATCAGCAGCGCAGCCTCTAACCACCTGACTGTCTCCCCCCCCCTTCCCCTATTCACCCTAGTCGGTCTTCAAAACTTACGGGGAAATCACTAATACATTCTCTGGAAAAGTAAATAACAATAACAACAAAACCCCACAATAAATCCCAACCAAACAAAAATAAATAAAATAAAAAACGACAACCCCCCACACCGCCAAATCAAAGCACCCCAAAGCAGAAACAGCAACAAACAAGCAAGTCAACCACAAACAAGCAAGTCAGCAACAAACAAGCAAGTCAGCAACAAACAAGCAAGTCAGCAACAAACAAGCAAGTCAGCAACAAACAAGCAAGTCAACAACAAACAAGCAAGTCAACAACAAACAAGCAAGTCAACAACAAACAAGCAAGTCAGCAACAAACAAGCAAGTCAACAACAAACAAACAAGTCAACAACAAACAAACAAGTCAACAACAAACAAACAAGTCAACAACAAACAATTAAGTCAACAACAAACAAACAAGTCAACAACAAACAATTAAGTCAACAACAAACAAACAAGTCAACAACAAACAATTAAGTCAACAAAAAAACAAACAAGTCAACAACAAACAATTAAGTCAACAACAAACAAACAAGTCAACAACAAACAAACAAGTCAACAACAAACAAACAAGTCAACAACAAACAAACAGTCAACAACAAACAAACAAGTCAACAACAAACTCTCAAGTGACCTTCCTTCAGGCCAAGGCCTTATCTTCGGGGAGCAATCCTGAATTTAACACAGACACACAGACAGACACACACACATACCCCACACATACACACACAACACACACACACACACACATCCCACACACACACATACACCCATACACACACATACACATACACACACATACACACACATATATACACACACACACACATACACACATACACACACACTGGCCGTTAAGATACATGCCAAAAATGCTGTTCACCCCCCCCCCCCCCCCCCCCCCCCCCCCCCCCCTCTTACAAAAAGCCCCACCCCCAAACAAAACCAACAACAAGAAACAACAGAAACAACACACAAACAAAAACAAACAAAACAAAACCCCCACAAAACAACAAATGAACTTACCAACAACTCAACAACAAAAAACAAAACAACAGCAACAAACTCCCCCCCCCCAAAAAAAAAAAAAAAAAAAAGGAGGGAAAAGTACAGAAAAAGACACCCCCCCCCCCCCCCCCCAAACTTTCACAATTCTTACGATTTGCTACATTACCCCTCAGGAGAGTTTTACGACAAAGGCCGCCACCCTGGCAAAATAAAAATAAAGGAAGCAACAAGAGCGAAAATAGGACTCTTGAAAAGCTCTTGTTGGACCCAGCTCACGTGGTAGGTCGGATCTCATCTCATCATACATCCACCCTTAAACGCTATCAACACAAAATTAATGTCCCAACTTAAACAGAAATGTGCCGTGTAGAGAATCTGGCACACATCAAACTTATCAGCGTCCAATTCCACTTCTGCTTGTTCTAGTTGTTTTTGCTGCTATTGTTGTTGATGTTGTTGTTGCTGTTGTCGTCGTCGTCGTTGTTGTTGTTGTTGGTGTTCCCTTATCCGTCTCCAAGAGTCAGCCATGTGTCAGTCAAGTCACATTTTTATTTCCACATGGTACATTGAATAAACAATGCATTTGCTTTTTTCCTCCATCAAACCTTCTGTGTAGGAACAAAAACAACTTGACCAGTACTACCCAACTACATAATAATAATAATAATAATAATAATAATAATAATAATATATGGAATTTATACATGATCAGACAACCCCTTCTCTGTGTGTTAGTCACTCACCCTGTGTTGCATTGTTGTTAGGTCAGTAACAACAACATGCAATTGTTGTTAGGTCAGCAACACCAACACACGGAACTGTTGTTAGGTAAAAAACAACACATGGAATTGTTGTTAGGTCAGCAACAACACACGGAATTGTTGTTAGGTCAGCAACAACAACACACGGAATTGTTGTTAGGTCAGCAACAACACACGGAATTGTTGTTAGGTCAGCAACACCACACGGAATTGTTGTTAGGTCAGCAACACCACACGGAATTGTTGTTAGGTCAGCAACACCACACGGAATTGTTGTTAGGTCAGCAACACCACACGGAATTGTTGTTAGGTCAGCAACAACACACGGAATTGTTGTTAGGTCAGCAACAGCACACGGAATTGTTGTTAGGTCAGCAACAACACATCGAATTGTTGTTAGGTCAGCAACACCACACGGAATTGTTGTTAGGTCAGCAACAGCACATGCAATTGTTGTTAGGTCAGCAACAGCACATGCAATTGTTGTTAGGTCAGCAACAGCACATGCAATTGTTGTTAGGTCAGAACAACAACATGGAATTGTTGTTAGGTCAGCAACAGCAACATGGAATTGTTGTTAGGTCAGCAACGACAACATATAGAATTATTGTTAGGTCAGCAACGACAACATATAGAATTGTTGTTAGGTCAGAAACAACACACGGAATTGTTGTTAGGTCAGCAACAACACACGGAATTGTTGTTAGGTCAGCAACACCACACGGAATTGTTGTTAGGTCAGCAACAACACACGGAATTGTTGTTAGGTCAGCAACAACACACGGAATTGTTGTTAGGTCAGCAACACCACACGGAATTGTTGTTAGGTCAGCAACACCACACGGAATTGTTGTTAGGTCAGCAACACCACACGGAATTGTTGTTAGGTCAGCAACACCACACGGAATTGTTGTTAGGTCAGCAACAACACACGGAATTGTTGTTAGGTCAGCAACAGCACACGGAATTGTTGTTAGGTCAGCAACAACACATCGAATTGTTGTTAGGTCAGCAACACCACACGGAATTGTTGTTAGGTCAGCAACAGCACATGCAATTGTTGTTAGGTCAGCAACAGCACATGCAATTGTTGTTAGGTCAGCAACAGCACATGCAATTGTTGTTAGGTCAGGAACAACAACATGGAATTGTTGTTAGGTCAGCAATAGCAACATGGAATTGTTGTTAGGTCAGCAACGACAACATATAGAATTATTGTTAGGTCAGCAACGACAACATATAGAATTGTTGTTAGGTCAGAAACAACACATGGAATTGTTGTTAGGTCAGAAACAACAACACATGGAATTGTTGTTAGGTCAGAAACAACAACATATAGAATTGTTGTTAGGTCAGAAACAACATATGGAATTGTTGTTAGGTCAGAAAAACAACATATAGAATTGTTGTTAGGTCAGAAACAACATATGGATTGGTTGTTAGGTCAGAAAAACAACATGAAATTGTTGTTAGGTCAGAAACAACAACATAGACTTGTTGTTAGGTCAGCAACAACAACATGGAATCGTTGTTAGGTCAGAAACAACAACATAGACTTGTTGTTATGTCAGGAACAACAACATATGGGATTGTTGTTAGGTCAGCAACAACAACACATGGAATTGTTGTTAGGTCAGGAACAACATACTGGATGAGAAGATTGCTCGTAGGCTATTTTTTTCTTTCCAGAAACCTTTAGGGCAGCCATACTTCAACTTCAAAGGAGCCAATCCATCAATTTTGAGTTTTCTCTGCCAGCCTGGTTCGTCTTATTAGCCTATTGTTGTTATCATCATCGTTACTATTATTATTATTATTATTATTATTAACATCATTAGAGACAAAGAGTTGCCCTGCCTCCAACCTCCAGTCTAAAAGCAATGGCTGATTCAGTTTTGTTGAAGGCTCTGACGTCATCTTGTGGCGCCCAATGGGCGGAGTAAAGATGCGTGCGCATCCTACATTTCCTGTCAACATGGCGGCCATGGCCTTATGCGTTATGCATTCTTCTTCTTCTTCTTCTAACTTATGTTATTGTTATCATTTTCCTTATTACTATCATCATCATGATTGGCTTAACATGTATACATCCAGTCCATGTATACAACAGAAGGTAAGCCAGTAACATTACAGCACTTCCAAGGCCACAACTCCACCCCCTGGGTGGGTTACTTATACAGACATTAATGTGGTTCTCAATGTTGTTACTGCTGTTGTTATGTTGCTGTTTTGTTGTCGTTGTGTTGTTGTTGATGTTGTCCTCAGAAGGGCGGAGGGGTTCAAACCGTTTGCACTGTTCAAGCCACTGGGCCCAACTCACTCTGGCAGCCGGTAGACCCAGGGGGTCTGCATACACATCATAGGTGTGTGTGTGTGTGTGTGTGTGTGTGTGTGTGTGTGTGCGCGCGTGTGTGTTGTGTGTGTGTGTGTGTGTGTGTGTGTGTGTGTGGAGAGAGAGAGAGAGAGAGAGAGAGAGAGAGAGAGAGAGAGAGAGAGAGAGAGAGAGAGAGAGAAACACACACACACATAGACAGACATGGATACGCACAGACAGACAGACACACACACGTAAGCAGACAGACAGACACACACACACACGTAAGCAGACAGACACACACACATGTAAACAGACAGACAGATAGATAGACAGACAGACAGACACACACACACACACACACACACACGCACGCACACACGTAAGCAGACAGACAGACAGACAGACAAACACACACACACACACGTAAGCAAACAAACAGACACACACACATACACAAACACATTAGCAGACAGACAGACACACAGAGACAGACAGACACACAGAGACAGACAGACAGACAAACACACACACACACACACACACACACACACAACACACACACACACACACACACACACACACACGAAAACAGACAGACAGGCAGACAGAAAGCATGGGTTTTGAAGTGGCTGTGTGCAGCGTGTTTTCCGCGCCATTAGGAGAGGGTCACGTGCCATTGGGGCCATTGTGGGGCAGGCACTGGGGCCAGCGCTTCTTCTTCAGGGGCTGACGAGGCGTGACAGCCCCCCCCCCCCCCCCCCCAGCCCTGGAGGGCTTGCCTCGCTGCCTCCCTGTCATCGGCACCCCCCCCCCCCCCCCACACCCTCCTGCCTGTCCCCCTCTCCTCACCCCCCCTCCTCCCTGTCCCATTCTCCTCACCCCTCCTCACATTTATCCGCTTGTTTTTGAAATTCTTTCTTTTCTTTTTTTCGGGGGGGGGGGGGGGGGGGGGGGGGGGGAGGGGGGGGGGGGGGGGGGAATTGGTTCATTTTTGGGGCGTGTTTTTTAGGCTTTCATGTTCCAGGTTGGGGGAAGACTAGAATTAGCATTTTATTATGATTAGTTTTTTTTTTTTTTTTTTTTGGGGGGGGGGGGGGGGGGAGTTAAACTGTATGTTTGAGGTCTACCAGTTCTTACATGTAGACTCCTCACAGGACAACAAATCTAAGCTCTAAGCTCCATCTATCTCTGGCTGATAAGAAGGCCCCTTATGACAGCCCCGATAAGCTTGGTCTCTATGGTAGGCAAGATATCAACGTTGCAACAACCAATAGTGGGTACTGGATAGTAGGGGCCCCCTATGGCCGATGGCATGGATAACGCCAACATACCCAGCATGCAGACCGTCACTGTGAGAGGGATGGACTCCACCAGGTTCCACTTGCCCCTGACACACACACACACACACACACACACACACACACACACACACACACACACACACACACACACACACACACACACACACACACACACACAGAGGGCCTGAAAGCTTCAGTGCAGGGCCCCCTGTCTACTCCTTCCTTTGTCAGCCAGGGGCAAGCAGCAGTGTGGCCACAGTGGCCTTCTAGCTGGGCTCGGCAGTCTACCTCCCCACTGCCCGCTCCTCCTCCTTCTTGACTTCTCCCTGAACTTCTGCAGCAGTCACTGGGGAACAGCACCGCAACTTCCAGGCAGGGTCTTGTGCAAATGGAGCCTTGCGGAGTCCATCTTTTTTCCCCCTAACGCTGGCTGCATGCTGGGTACGTTCGTATCGTCCTTCTACAAAACAACTGGCCTACCTACACCTAACAAAAGGTGTCTTTCTTCAAACATGTTCCGGAAACGTTCTGCATGTGTTCACGCTCTGGGCCTTGGTTTATTATAATATAATTATAGTCTCCTTGCTGTGTGGGCCTGTAGGGAATGGAGTCAGTGCCAGGGTTAACAGCACCATATCTGCACAGAAGATGGACCAGTGTTAACACCACATCTGTACAGAAGATGGACCAGTGTTAACACCACATCTGTACAGAAGATGGACCAGTGTTAACACCCCATCTGTACAGAAAATGGACCAGTGTTAACACCACATCTGTACAGAAGATGGACCAGTGTTAACACCACATCTGTACAGAAGATGGACCAGTGTTAACACCACATCTGTACATGAGATGGACCAGTGTTAACACCACATCTGTACAGAAGATGGACCAGTGTTAACACCACATCTGTACAGAAGATGGACCAATGTTAACACCACATCTGTACAGAAGATGGACCAGTGTTAACACCACATCTGTACAGAAGATGGACCAGTGTTAACACCACATCTGTACAGAAGATGGACCAATGTTAACACCACATCTGTACAGAAAATGGACCAGTGTTAACACCACATCTGTACAGAAGATGGACCAGTGTTAACACCACATCTGTACAGAAGATGGACCAGTGTTAACACCACATCTGTACAGAAGATGGACCAGTGTTAACACCACATCTGTACATGAGATGGACCAGTGTTAACACCCCATCTGTACAGAAAATGGACCAGTGTTAACACCACATCTGTACAGAAGATGGACCAGTGTTAACACCACATCTGTACAGAAGATGGACCAGTGTTAACACCACGTCTGTACATAAGATGGACCAATGTTAACACCACATCTATACAGAAGATGGACCAGTGTTAACACCACATCTGTACAGAAGATGGACCAGTGTTAACACCACATCTGTACATAAGATGGACCAATGTTAACACCACATATATACAGAAGATGGACCAGTGTTAACACCACATCTGTACAGAAAACGGACCAGTGTTAACAGCACCACATCTGTACAGGAGATGGACCAATGTTAACACCACATCTGTACAGAAGATGGACCAGCGTTAACACCACATCTGTACAGAAGATGGACCAGCGTTATCACCACATCTGTACAGAAGATGGACCAGTGTTAACACCACATCTGTACAGAAGATGGACCAGTGTTAACACCACATCTGTACAGAAGATGGACCAATGTTAACACCACATCTGTACAGAACATGGACCAATGTTAACACCACATCTGTACAGAAGATGGACCAGTGTTAACACCACATCTGTACAGAAGATGGACCAGTGTTAACACCACATCTGTACATAAGATGGACCAATGTTAACACCACATCTGTACAGAAGATGGACCAGTGTTAACACCACATCTGTACAGAAGATGGACCAATGTTAACACCACATATGTACAGAAGATGGACCAATGTTAACACCACATCTGTACAGAAGATGGACCAGTGTTAACACCACATCTGTACAGAAGAAGCCTGACAAACGGCATAGTTATCTCTCTGCGCTGGAAAAAACCGCTTGATGCATGCTGGGTATGGTCGTGTTCCCGAAACTTCTCTAACATCAAGAGTACAGGTCCTACTTCAATCAGGAGAAAAAAAAAGGAAGAATGGAAAAAACAACGTGTAAAAAATGTAAATGAGGATGCTAATGAGATAAGCATAACTTTGCTACAGAGGTTGAAGTCATTCCAGCGTGTCAAAACAAGAGAGAGAGGGAGAGGGAGAGGGAGAGAGAGAGATTTTACACACATCTAAAAAGAATCCACAATAATGATGATGATGATGATGATGATGATGATGATGATGATGATGATGATGATGATCATAAAAGGAAATATTTGGCACAAGAAGGAAAAGCAATCATCATGTCATCCATTGTACGCTCTGCTTCTCTCATTGTCACTGGTGAGGGAACATTGTGTATGCAGCAGCCTGACATCATCATCATCATCACAACTGCTTTGGGTGGTGGTGTTTTTCAGAGGAAAATACAATGTATTTATTTATTTAGTTTGTTTATGTATTTATTTATTTTGTTTACAATACAGTTTGTCTTTTACTTTTTGCAGTGGACCGTAGAGGCATGTGAGGGTATATATTGCATGCACACGCGCGCGCGCGCGCGCACGCACGCACGCACGCACGCACACACACACACACACTAAAGAGAAGGGATAGCCTGGTGGTTAGCGTGATGTGCTCGTAATCTGCTGACCTGGGTTCGATTCCCGTTCAAGAGGATTTTCCCTCTGGAGTTAACATCAGTGCAGACTCCACTCTCCCCAAAAATCCTTCGGATGAGACTACAAACCGAGGCCCCGTGTGCGAATACACGCATAACATCTTGCACACACGTTAAAATCTGTTCCGCTTTTCGGAAGAGTAGGCCATTGTGTGCAGGTGGGAATGGATGACAAAATTTACAAAACTGCATACACATGGGGACTAGATGTGAAAAAGCACATCAGTGCTTATTCCATTTTCCTCGAAATTAAAAAAAAAAAAAAAAATCAGCGGTAACTCCAAACAAGCGCGGTGGCAGCAGAAGTGAAGTGGTCACTTGCTGCATGCAGCAGACTGCAGCAGGGCTGTTCAGAGAGAAGACACAGACAGGCTGTGTGCAGCAGACTGCAGCAGGGCTGTTCAGAGAGAGAAGACACAGACAGGCTGCATGCAGCAGACTGCAGCAGGGCTGTTCTGAGAGAGAAGACACAGACAGGCTGCATGCAGCAGACTGCAGCAGGGCTGTTCAGAGAGAGAAGACACAGACAGGCTGCATGCAGCAGACTGCAGCAGGGCTGTTCAGAGAGAAGACACAGACAGGCTGCATGCAGCAGACTGCAGCAGGGCTGTTCAGAGAGAGAAGACACAGACAGGCTGCATGCAGCAGACTGCAGCAGGGCTGTTCTGAGAGAGAAGACACAGACAGGCTGCATGCAGCAGACTGCAGCAGGGCTGTTCTGAGAGAGAAGACACAGACAGGCTGCATGCAGCAGACTGCAGCAGGGCTGTTCAGAGAGAGAAGACACAGACAGGCTGCATGCAGCAGACTGCAGCAGGGCTGTTCTGAGAGAGAAGACAAAGACAGGCTGCGTGCAGGTCAGCCTTCTCCCTGACACATCCCCATCCACATTAAGGGGACCTTCCATGTTCCAAAGAAGAGAAAACAAAGTAACCAGCAGGAGTAAAGGCAGGGGCAGGAAGGTGAGAGAGACGAGAAAGTGGCTATGGTCAAGTTACACACTTGATTCAACATGGTATGATTCATTAAACGATAGCTGCATTCCCGAAGTCGGAGCGTGGCTACGTTAGTGGTGGCCAACATGGTGGCATACGGAAAATGACTCCATTGGTGAGCCTGGAGCTCTAGCCGATGAACAAGAACATATTCATAATCATAGGAAATGACCAGCACTGAATATTTTCAACATAAAACAAGAAAAGAGACACATACAAAATGACCGTACCCCTCACAGACGTTGCAATACGGGGTAATATCTACTCTCCTCAATCGATTATCTGTCTTTATAAATATTCACTGTTTTAAAAGATGACAACATTTACAAAAGCGCATGCATATGGGAACTGGATGTAAAAAACCAACACATAAGTGCTTATTCCATTCTCCTCCGAAAAAAAGAAAGAAAGAAAAGAGAATTGTATTTAGGGGAACAAACGAAAACCAAACCGTGTCAGTCACACAGTTATTAGTTTTTGTAGTTGTTTGTTTGTTTGTTTTTTTTAAATGGAAAGGACTAGAATAAGCAACATCTCAATGTTTAAATCCCGAACGCGGGAAGCACTCAAAGCATGGCAATTCAAATTTGTAAAAAATCTGTTGTTGGTGCTGTATCTTTAAGGATTGTCTGCAACATTATTTTGTTCAGTCCTGACAAGGGAGTGTGTCCTTTTGTGGACACTGCAGACATGGTGTTTACTTCTTGTTTAAATAAATGTTTAGTCAGAAAAAAGAGCACATTGTACACATATCCATTTGGAGCAGCAACAAGCTCACAGCCTATATATAGGCCTAGTGTATTCCACCATCAAACAAAATGACATTAATTTTGTTATTCAGCAGCTGAAAAAGCCTGTCCTTGTCACAACAAATAAATCCTTTTGAAACAGGTGTCATCAATAAATTACAGTTAGACATCATTTCTAAACTTGCTGCCTTCACATTTGTGAAAACTTTGAAACTTATATTTTGCATGTTAATATTACATAATTATATATTATTTTAAGTCAGAAGAAAAGGAAAAGGAAGACTAAGTAAGAAAACGGAGAAAGAAAAGCACAAGCTGTGAATTCAAGAGACAGGACAGAAGTTATCAGTTTGTCACAGGCATTATGACTTCTCCAGATGATAATATAGAATACATAATTATTATATACTGAAAAAATCAATGATACCTAGGGTACCTCTTGTTCCCACAATATCATCTCCACGTCAGGCTGATCTTTTATATATCTATCTATGAATTTTTGAAAAATTTTCATGTCATATTATTTTCGGATGAGACTATAAACCGAGGCCCCGTGTGCGAACGCATGCAGAACATCTGCGCACACGTTAAATCCTGTTCCGCTTTTCGAAAGAGTAGGCCATTGTGTGCCGGTGGGAACAGATGACAAAATTTACAAAACCACATTATCCTCGATAAAAAAAAAAGAAATCATATCTTCTGAGCGCTTTGATTTGTTGCTTTACAAGATTTAGGGCTATATAAATTCCATACATTAATATTATTATTATTATTATTATAATTAATATTATTATTATTATTATTATTATTATTATAAAAGATATTCTTTTGAACAGTTACTTTTATTTTATCGAGGCTTGAAGACAATAATTCTTAAAGCTGTTGAGTAGATGGTGCCTTGTTGTTTTGTTCGTTCTTTGCTTGTGTTGTGTGTGTGTGTGTGTGTGTGTGTGTGTGTGTGTGTGCGCGTGCGTGCGTGCGCGCGCGCGTGTGTGTGTGTCTTTGTGTTTGTTGTTACTGTTGATGTTGGTTTTGGTGCTTTACTTCTTTGCTTATTTGTTGGGGTTTTTTTCAATGCAAAAGAAGATGTGTTGTGTACGAATTATTCTATTTTTAGGGTAATATTATTTAATATTTGGAAAGAACAGCAACCACACATACACACATACATACACAAACACACAACGCTAGCGTGCACGCGCGTGCACACACACAACATACACAGAACACACACACACACACACACACACACACACACACACACACACACACACACACACACACACACACACACACACACGAAAGCACGCAGAACATCTTGCGCACACGTTAAAACCCGTTCCGTTTTTCAGAAGAGTAGGCCATTGTGTGCCGGTGGGAATGGATGACAAAACTGACAAAACTGCATACACACGGGGACTGGATAAAAAAAAGCACATGAGTGCTTATTCCATTATCCTCGAAAAAAAAGAATAAAATAAAAATACAATAGATAAAATCCCCCAATAAATAAACCACACATGCACACCACTGTAACGGCTGACTCACTTTGCAGTGAAATGATGACAGACGACATTTTTCCTGACTCACTTTGCAGTGAAATGATGATTGACAGACGACATTTTTCCTGACTCACTTTGCAGTGAAATGATGATTGACAGACGACATTTTTCCTGACTCACTTTGCAGTGAAATGATGATTGACAGACGACATTTTTCCTGACTCACTTTGCAGTGAAATGATGATTGACAGACGACATTTTTCCTGACTCACTTTGCAGTGAAATGATGATTGACAGACGACATTTTTCCTGCTTCACTTTGCCGTGAAATGATTGACAGAACGACATTTTCCTGACTCACTTTGCAGTGAAATGATGATTGACAGACGACATTTTCCTGACTCACTTGGCAGTGAAATGATGATTGACAGACGACATTTTTCCTGACTCACTTGGCAGTGAAAGATGATTGACAGACGACATTTTTCCTGACTCACTTTGCAGTGAAATGATGATTGACAGACGACATTTTTCCTGACTCACTTTGCAGTGAAATGATGATTGACAGACGACATTTTTCCTGACATCACTTGCAGTGAAATGATGATTGACAGACGACATTTTTCCTGACTCACTTTGCAGTGAAATGATGATTGACAGACGACATTTTTCCTGACTCACTTTGCAGTGAAATGATGATTGACAGACGACATTTTTCCTGACTCACTTTGCAGTGAAATGATGATTGACAGACGACATTTTTCCTGACTCACTTTGCAGTGAAATGATGATTGACAGACGACATTTTTCCTGACTCACTTTGCAGTGAAATGATGATTGACAGACGACATTTTTCCTGACTCACTTTGCCGTGAAATGATTGACAGACGACATTTTTCCTGACTCACTTTGCAGTGAAATGATGATTGACAGACGACATTTTTCCTGACTCACTTTGCAGTGAAATGATTGATAGACGACATTTTTCCTGACTCACTTTGCAGTGAAATGATGATTGACAGACGACATTTTTCCTGACTCACTTGGCAGTGAAATGATGATTGACAGACGACATTTTTTCCTGACTCACTTTGCAGTGAAATGATTGACAGACGACATTTTTCCCTGACTCATGTGTAGAAGCAGGAATGACTGAAGGAGACTACAGCTGTATCATCTTCCTGCTGTGCACCTGTCACAGCTTCTTGTCGTTGTTGTTGTTGCTGTTGTTGTCGTTGTTGTTGTTGTTGTTATGCTGATGTTGCATGGTTGTTCCTATCTTTTTTATTTATTCTTTTATTTTTTATATCGAGGATTATGGAATAGGCACCCATGTGCTTTTTTCATCCAGTCCCCATGTGTATGCAGTTGTGTAAATTTTGTCATCCGTTCCCACCGGCACACAATGGCCTACTCTTCCGAAAGCGGAACGGGTTTTATCTTGATACATCTACTCCTTAGTTTTTTGGTGTTTTTTTTTTTTGGTGTGGCTTTGGTCTATTTTCTGTTATTTTTGTTGTGTATGTTGTTCTTGTTGATGTTGTTTCTTTTCTCGATGTTTCATGGCATAATTCACATGTGACTTGGTGCTCTAACTTCTGCCCACATGATGGGATGTTAGTAAGCTGCTGCCGGAATTGGCACTGTAGCCACCTTCTAAAGGACTTGTCACCAGCTACTGCTTCTTGTACTCATACTTCATGTGATGCTGCTGCGTAATTTTGACTGATGAAAATTATGTTTTAACGGAAAGCACAGAATCCACCTTCTCTTTCTTTCTTTCTTTACCCCCCCCCCCCCCCCCCCCCCCCCCCCCACTTAGATATCCGGAAACGGTCACGCCAAGCATTTTTTTTTTAATGTCCCGCCGACCACAGGGCCGCGAGGGCGCTGTCAGTACGACGAACAAATTAAATTACAACCAAAAATGACAGACATGATTTAAAACTAAACCCGAAGATTAAAACCAAACATTTATGAATTGTTTAACCCTGCCAAGTGTTTCAAGAGAGCGCGGATACTAAACCTGAATTAAAATAAAAAAAGCCAAAACAAGGAACCAGCAAATCAACACCCCACCCTCAACAAACAAACCACCACCACTACTATCCCCCCAAAAGCACCCCCCCAAAATTTTTTTAAAAAATCCATAAAAGTAAAAAACAAACAGATTTTAACTTTATGAGAAGAAAATATTCATCTTAAATAGTTTAGAGAAGCAGTGACTAAACTAAAGGAAATAGACAAAGAAACCAAACGTATGTTTTTCGCTAAAATTGCTATGTACACAACCTTAGCAATATACATTAATGAACAAAAGGAATACCCACCCCCCTCCCCAACAAACAAACAAACACAAAAACCCTAAAAAAAAAAAAAAAATAAAACAAAGTCCTTGAAAAACTTAGCAGTGTACAATAAACAAAAAAACAACTTAGCAGTGTACAATAAACAAAACAACAACAAACAAACAAACGCAAACACAGTCCTAAAACCTTACATACATAGAACACCTAATTAACACTGCAGGAAACGAAGAAAAGGGATGTATTCCTCTCTCTCTCTCTCTCTCTCTCTCTCCTCTCTCTCTCTCTCTCTCTCTCTCTCTCTCTCTCTCTCCCCCCCTATCACTTCTCTCCTCCCCCCCCCTCTCTCTCCAGTTCCCTCCATTTATCAGATTTTAGCCCCCCTCATTTTTTCAAGTCCATTTGCTCCCAAAGCCGTTGTAAGCGATCCCCATTGTGTCATGCTCACTTGCTCGGGGATTAATGGACCGCGGGGCATTAGAAGGTAAACAAAATCCCCTGCACCCTTCAAACCGTCAATTCCCCATTTACAAATGCAGCAAGAAGAACAACAAAAAAAAATCCCTACCTTTTTTGTAGGAGAAAAAATATATAGGTCTTTCTTTGTCGTGAGGCGAGTGAAGGAAACAAAGAGAGAGAGGGGAGCTAAGATGTCAGCAGTGGACGTCATAATTCAGTGACGTTGCACTCCTACAGCCATGCGTCACTTTCACGACTAATCGCCTTACTGCGGTTGGGTTCTTCTCTCCCTCCTTACCTCCCGTCCTTCTCCCTCCGTGCTTCACCCATTGGCTAATTTGGCAACCAGGGAAAAACGGAAAGAGGCGTGGTCTTTGAAAACTTGATGGACGTGAGGAGGAGACTCCACCAATCAGAAAACAGAGAGGGCGAGGCGTGAAGTGCAAGGGGAGTAAGCGCCAAGCGTGATGGGGGAAACATGGGGCATGGAGACAGGAAGAGAAAGAGCCAGTCAGGTTCTAAAGCCAGGGTTGGAGCGGGGGAAGGGAGGGGGAGGGAGAGAGGGGTGTGGTCACTGGTCGTGGATAGATTGTCCAGGAGGGCGGGAAGTGCCAGAAAGGCGTCGCCCGGGGCAACCGGAGGGCTGGCAGTGGAGGGTGTGACGTGAGGGGGTTATGCACAGTCGCACTTGATCGCGTGCGCGCTGACTCGTTGCCTGCTGGGGCCAGCTTCGCTGAGTGCAAGACAGCACCCATTGCATAGCACAGCGTAGCGTAGCACAGCGTAGCGTAGCACAGCACAGCTCTGGCTGACTGACTGACTCAGAGTCTGGAACTGAGACCTAGGAATCAGGCAGAACTGGTCAGCTAAGTGCCCAGTTGTTGTGTCCAACCTGGGGAGGTGGGATGGTGAACTTTGCCCCACATCTAGGGTCTGTTCAGTTCTGCACACAATGGAAGTGCTGAAGCTCGCCTGGAAATGAGCAGACGACAGTGAAACAACCCGTCAGTGCCAGAAGTTTGTGTACAAACAACCACAAGACCAGCAACAAGCAGACCCTGTCTAGCTCAGCCTTCACTCTCACGTGACCAGTGAACCCTTGGCTACAGGACCCAGCCCTGTGTGTGACACAGCCACTCGAAGTCTTGGATGGTTTGGCAGTGTCCATTGACAGAATAACAATGTGGCGCTGGCCCTGAGGCGTCTCTGGGTGCTCAGAGTGGGAGGGGGGAAGGGGAAGGTGTCAGGAAACCTGTGTAAAGTGGAGGAGTGAGGTGGAGGGGGTGTACAGTGTCCTCTGCCTACTGGGAGGTCCCCAAGGAAAGAAGGAGGCAGGTGTTTCTTCATGCTGCTGAACGCTGGCGGCATTGACAGCAGAATGAACGGTGGGGAGGTCAGTTGCTTTGATTTCATTTTTATATCATCACTTTCAAACTTTTACTATATTAAGTCTCTCATACAGTACCTGACAAAAATACAAACATACACATATGTTGGAAGAGAGAGAGAGAGAGAGAGAGAGAGAGAGAGAGAGAGAGAGAGAGAGAGAGAGAGAGAGAGAGAGAGACACTATGGAGAAGTCTTGAATGGGCAGGGAGTTCATTCAATACAGGCATGCTACCTATACTTTTATGTGCCAGGTCTTAACATTTTTTGTGCCCAAACCAAAGTGAGGAAGACAAGACAGACACACACAGTGGCAAAGCAAAGTCCTCTTTGCTCTCACAAGACTTGTGCTGAAAGGGTCTTGGACCAAAAGAATATTCTGCTAAGTGATTTGATTTATTCACAAATGCTGATTGTTTTGATAAAGTTATATAATTCATTCACAAATACTTATTTTTTTGACTCAGTGATATAATTCATTCACACATAGTGAAATACTTATTGTTTTTACTAAGTGATATAATTTATTCACAATAGTTATTGTTTTTACTAAGTGGTATAATTCATACACAAATTCTGCTAAGTGATATAGTTTACTCACCAATGCTGATTGTATTTGTTTTGACTAAGTCATATAATTTATTCACAATACTTATTGTTTTGACTAATCATATAATTTAATAACCAATGCTTATTGTTTTGGCTAAGTGATATAATTTATTCACAAATGTGCTGATTGTTTTGACTAATGTCATCAAACAAAGCTTGGTGTGGAGTCCATGTAATAATAAAGTTGTTATGAGTAGAATATATACCAGAAAAATATTCCATAGTCAGATATCTAGGCTATAAGTATACTTAAAAAAATTATGTACAGATACATGAGCATAGGGATATATGTATCTTATCTATTTTACCTCAACTGTGTGCTTGAAGGGAGCGGTGCCCAGCAGAATCGAGGGTTTTTAATCAATACAATTATATATATATATATATATATATATATATATATATATATATATATATATATATATATAATATATATATATATATGTGTGTGTGTGTGTGTGTGAGATTTGCTTTGTGAAAGGCTTTGGTTTCTTGGGGGGGGGGGGGGGGGGGGGGGGGGGGGGGGGGGGGGGGGGGGGGGGTGGGGGGGGGGGGGGGTGTTCTCGTGGTGGTTTTTTGTTGTTGAGTGTACACCTGGTTTTCAAGCAATACAGAAGTAAAGAGAAAAAAAAAAACAGAGAGAGAAGGTGACATTCATAGTGGCGGGCTAATCAAATCCGCCCTGATTATTTCCATAAAACCAAAACGATATTTGGCAGAAAATATTCTTGACTTTTGAAACTAAAAAGGGGCATGTATCCTGGTATTTGCCACTACCATTGCTCAATGCAAACAAAACAAAACCAAACAAAAATACCTATAATCAAGCAAGCAAGCAAGCAAGCAAGCAAGCAAGCAAAGGAACAAACCAACCAACAAACAAGTACACGGCCAATAAAATCAGTTACTTTTACCCAGCTACTGAGCAATGTGATGACTGCACAGTTGTCCTCAGCAGCATCTGTGGAGAGGGGGTTGACTAGACAAGCAATGACCGCACTGTGCGGAGACTGTAGTCTTGTTACACTACACCTGAAGCCTCTCTAAGACAGACCGACTGTCTTTCTGATCTGTTTTCTTTTTTCGAGTTAATGATTTCTGTCAATTAACTGCCTGCCAGTGTTGTATTTGCCCTTCATGGGAGGAATAAAGTATTTTTGACGTGACTTTGACTTGACTTCACCTGCTCTTTTCTCTTTCTTTATGCTCTTTTCTCCTACTTCTCCCTCTCCTGCTTCTTCTTCTCTCCTTCTCCTGCTTCTCCTCCTCCTGCTTCTTCTTCTTCTCCTTCTCCTGCCTTCTCCTCCTCCTCTTCTTCTTCTTCTCCTCTCCTCCTTCTTCTCCTCCTCCTACTTTTCCTAATCCTCTTCTGCTGTTTATATTTTTATACCCTATCCTCCTAATTTCCCCATGTTAGTTTCCTTCTTTTTCCCCCCTTTTCCTCCTTCTTTTCATTCCTCCTTCTCCTATATTTATGAAATTATTTTTTTATATAGCCCTGAATCTTGTAAAACAAACAAGTCCAAGGCTACCACTGTTACTACACCGATACTACCAATACAGTGCAATACCATACAATGCAATACAATACCAGTTATGCCAATGCCAGATCTTCATTAGCTCAACATACAGAGAAATTCATGTGCCGGACAACTCGCTTACTAACTGGACTATTCCACTACAACACATTACAGCACAACACAATGATGAAGTTCAATGCAATGCCCCAGGACCACCCCTCACTTCTAGCGGCCCCCCCCCCCCCCCCCCCCCCCCCACCCCTTCCAAAAAAAGAAGGCGTCACAAAAAGAAAAAGTGTAATCAATTATTTATTTCGACAGCACAACAGTTAAACCTACGACACTGACAGTCCTGTCAGTAATTATAGGCTAATTTTTAACGCACACGTATTGTGACAGATGACTTCACAATATTAAACAACAGTCCACTACAATTCATGCAATATTCTGAAATAACTAATAATACTTATTAAGTGATCATGTAAAAAAAAAAAAGAAAAGAAAAAAATAAACAAATCCCAGGCTTTATTTCTTGTTTGTTGTTGTGATGCTCTCTCTCTCTCTCTCTCTCTCTCTCTCTCTCTCTCTCTCTCTCTCTCCTCTCTCTCTCTCTCTCTCTCTCTCTCTCTCTCTCCTCTCTCTCTCTCTCTCTCTCTCTTCTTCTTCTTCTTCTTCTTCTTCTTCTTGTAAACACGATCGATCAAATAAATAAATAAATGGCAAAACTGATTGATAAAGTAAATGGCAAGACTGATCGTTCAAATAAATAAATGGCAAAACTGATTGATAAAGTAAATGGCAAAACTGATTGATCAAATAATACCAAAACTGATTGATCAAATAAATAAATGGCAAAACTGATTTATCAAATAAAACCAAAAACTGAAGCGTGTATCTACTGAAGCTGTCCACTTCATTTGCAAGTTTTATCTGTCTATTTTTGTGTGTCAGGATCCATTTAATAATGACTAGTGTGTTTACTTGTGTGATATTTAACAATAATCATTCATATGTATATATATATATATATATATATATATATATAATATATATATATATATATATATATATATATAATCCCAATAACAGAGTGCTCTTACAAATGCTTTATTGATGAAGAAGAGGACGAATTCAAATAATAAAAAACCCAACCACGCAGCTGTTGTTCTGTGAAAAAAGAACCTATTGATGGTGCCACCCTTTGATTCTGTATTGTGATGGGTTTGCATTCTGATGTATGTATTTGTATTCTGCTGGCTTTGTATTTTTGTAGACCAGTTGGTTGACGGTTGTACGGATAACGTTGGAGCTTTAGCTGACACTTGCTGATATGTGTTGACTTCGATGAGACTATAAACCGAGGCCCCGTGTTCGAACGCATGCAGAACATCTTGCGCACACGTTAAATCCTGTTCTGCTTTTCGGAAGAGTAGGCCATTGTATGCCGGTGGAAACACATGAGAAAATTTACAAAGCCGCATACACACGGGGACTGGATGTAAAAAAGCACATGAGTGCCTATTCCATTATCCTCGATATAAAAGAATAAATAAATAAATAAATACATACATACATACATGTACATGTTGTGTTTCCCCTTTTCTTCCTAATTCATTTTAATTCATTGCATCAAAAGCGAATTTGTTGCGTGTTATTTTTAAAATTATTTATTATTATTATTATTATTAAAAAAAAAAGTTTTGCATGCTACATAATTATTCAATAGCTTTTTGACAAACTGACTGGTCAGTTTAATAAAGACCGAAATTTATGTTATCAAAAGTGAACTTATTTATTTATTTATCTATTTCTTTGTTTATTCATGTCATAATGAAGTCTTTTTGCAAGACACACACACATCTGTCAAACTCCCCCCCCCCCACCCCCCCCCCCCCCCCCCCCCCCCCCCCTCAAATGTCCTCTGTATGTTGCTCACTTTGAAATTGAATTAAAACCATTCCTGGGCTGGAGCTCCCAGGGTCACCCAAGGTCAGATTTATCGGTTGTGACCGTTTCCCCGCCACGAAGGTATCGGCATTTCCACTCCGGGAATGAACGGTGTCTACCTGTATGTATGTATGTATGTATGTATGGATGTATGTATGTATGTATGTATGTATGTATGTATGTATGGATGTATGTATGGGGTTTGGTGTGGTGGTGGCTTTTTAAATGTCATCCGTTCCTACTGGCACACAATGGCCTTCTCTCCAGAAAGGCGGAACGGACGGGTTTTTGACGTGCGCTCAAGATGTTCTGTGTGCGTTTGCACACGGGGCCTCGTTTGTAGTCTCATCTGAAGGAGGGGTGGAGTCTGCACTGATGTCAACTCCAGGGAAAATCCCTAACACGGGCAGCGCCTCCGTGGTGGCTGACCCCGGGCCGGCAGACCAGGGCCACAGCGCTCTGACCACCAGGCTGTCCCCCCCCCCCCTCCCTCCCCCCCCCCGCCCCCCTGACCTGGATGAAATCCTGTCCCCGCAGTACAGTGCCACACATCCTCTATACTAGGGGAGATCTGTCTAGTCCTTCCACTGCCTGTTTATAGCTAGCCTGTACATTGTCTGTGTTCAAATACTGAACAAATACTATAGCTAGCCTGTACATTGTCTGTGTTCAAATACTGAACAAATACTGACCCCCCCCCCCCCCATCCCTCACACTTCAGTTGATTTTTCTTGTTACTACTGTTAGTGTCATTTTTGTGGGTGTGGTTTTTTTCTGGTGCCTTTTTTCTCGTCTGGCATATTGCTGTCAGCTTTCCCAGTTTCTCTTCTTCTGTGTCCCCTTCTCTTAGCCGCCTTTGCAAGTGATAGAATTGTATGATTTATAGACCGCACAACAACCCCCATAGCCCTGGTTCTGAAGGCTGTGTATTAATCAGCATGGTTGGTTTAACCAAAAACAACTTCCTTTCTGCTAAAAGGACTGTAAATGTTTTAGTGTGTACTCTCCTATCTTTGTTATAATTTTCTTTATGTGTATACCAGTTCTTCTCTGTGGCTGTTTGCTTGCCCTTCAGTCAGTCATTTTTTTCCTGACACTGTTTTGTTTGTAGCAGGAACATGCCTGGCTTTACTGACGAAAAAAAGAAAAACCAAAACAAGTACCAAGCATGCGACAGGAACGACAACTGGAAGTGTGAGACAAAAAAAAAAATAGAGTTAGGAAAAATAATATGGAAACAAAAAACCCTACCACTTGTAGTACAATTAACATCCCCCTTAAAAAAAATGATTAAGAGGAAAGAGGAATTCGCAGAAGTAGAGTGAATTATTTATCTACCTTATTGTTTGTATTGGAGAGAAGACAAAGGATTACAAAAAAATCAACGTGATAGTTTTCTTCTGTATTAGAGAGGTGACCCTTAATCTCACCCGCTCTTTCTGATACTACTATGGTGGAGTACTATCTATGTACATACAATAATGAAAACATAGCGTTTAAGAAGACACTGCACAAATCTGTCATTTCTCCGTTTAGCATTTAAGAAGACACTGCACAAATCTGTCATTTCTCCGTTTAGCATTTAAGAAGACACTGCACAAATCTGTCATTTCTCGGCTTAAGGGAAACATAATTATTTTCTGAAGATGCACAACCCAGCACCTGGGCAAGGGTGATCCCACACTTCTCAGGTGTCTCCCGATTTAGTAACACGACGCTGTGACAGGCCTCTACTCACATGGGAGGTAATCTTATTACCGCCCCGTCACCCCGGAAAATTGAAACAATAAAAACAAAGAAACAAAGGTCTGGAAGAAAATCAATCACACGGTAATATCAACACCTCCCCGTTGATATCAATACCTCCCCGGTAATATCAATACCTCCCCAGTAATATCAATCAATACCTCCTTGGTAATATTAATACCTCCCCTGGTAATATAATACATCATATCATTCATCCTCCTGTAATATAATACCTCCCGGTAATATCAAATACCCTACCCGGTAATATCAATACCTCCCCGGTAATATCAATACCTCCCGGTAATGACAATCAATACCTCCCCGGTAATATCAATACCTCCGGTAATACAATTACTCCCCGTAATATCAATACCTCCCGGTAATATCAATACCTCCCGGATAATGTCAATCAATACCTCCCCGGTAATATAATACCTACCCGGTAATACAATCATACCCCGATAATATCAATACCTCCCCGGTAATAGTCAATACCTCCCGGTATATTCAATACCTCCCGGTATATCAATACCTCCCCGGTAATATCAAACTACCGGAATATCAATATCTCCCGGATTAATACAATCTACCTCCCCGGTAATATAGCAATACCTCCGAATATCCCCTCCGGTTAATACACAATACCTCCCCGGTAATATCAAATCTCCCCGGTAATATCATATACCTCCCGGTAATAATCAATACACTCCCGGTAATGTCAATACCTCCCGGTAATATCAATACCTCCCCGGTAATATCAACACCTCCCCGTAATATCAATACCTCCCCGGTAATTCAATACCTCCCCGGTAATATCATCAATACCTCCCCGGTTACATATCGTACAATACCTCCCCGATAATATCAATCAATACCTCCCGGTAATATTCAATACCTCCCCGGTAATATCAATACCTCCCCGGTAATGTCAATACCTCCCCGGTAATATCAATACCTCGCCGGTAATATCAATACCTCCCCGGTAATATCAGTCAATACCTCCCCAGTAATATCAATCAATACGTCCCCGGTAATGTCAATACCTCCCCGGTAATATCAATACCTCCCCGGTAATGTCAATACCTCCCCGGTAATATCAATCAATACCTCCCCGGTAATATCAATATCTCCCCGGTAATATCAATACCTCCCC
>CM054137.1:3122043-3152043 GCA_028751875.1 Rapana venosa | reverse complement strand
AGCTCAGAAAACGTATACAGCTACCTAGCAACTCTTCCCGGTCAGGACAGCTCTCCCGGCACAGCGGGGGGGACGACGCTGGTTTGTCCTGAACTCCCCGTGTGATCCCGGACTGGGGTGGAGCTGGGCAGCGGCGACAGTGCCGTTGCTGTCCACCGCTAGGTCACCCGTCAGACTGGACCCCTCCACCACCGCCACCCTGCTGCAGAACCACGCCCTCTCTCTGGACTACGGGGCTTCGCTCATGGGTCAGTCAGTCCTGTCTGTCGGTCTGTCCGTCCGTCTGTCTGTCTGTCCGTCCGTCTGTCTGTCTGTCTGTCTGTCCGTTTCTGTCTGTCTGTCTGTCTGTCTGTCGTCTGTCCGTCCGTCCGTCTGTCTGTCTGTCTGTCCGTTCGTCCTGTCTGTCTATCTGTCTGTCCGTTTCTGTCTGTCTGTCCGTTTCTGTCTGTCTGTCTGTCTGTCTGTCCGTTTCTGTCTGTCTGTCCGTTTCTGTCTGTCTGTCCTGTCTGTCTCGTTTCTGTCTTGTCTGTCTGTCTGTCCGTTTCTGTCTGTCTGTCCGTTTCTGTCGGTTCGTTTTCTGTCTGTCCGTTTCTGTCTGTCTGTCTGTCTGTCCGTCCGTTCTGTCTGTCTGTACGTTTCTGTCTGTCTGTCTGTCCTGTCTGTCTGTCTGTCTGTCTGTTTCTGTCTGTCTGTCTGTCTGTCTGTCTTCTGTCTGTCTGTCTGTCTGTTATATTTCTATCTTGCCTGCCTGCCTGTCTCTTTGTTTCTGTCTGTCTCATGCTGTCTGTTGATCCGTCTGTTTCTGTTTGTCTCTGTATGCCTGTATCTGTTGTCATCTGTCTGTCTGTCTGTCTGTCTGTCTGTTTCTCTCTATTTGTGCCTCTGACTGTTTCTGTCTGCCTGCCTGTTGCTGTTTGTTTCTGTCTGCCTGTTTCTGTCTGTCTATCTGTCTGTCTGTCTGTCTGTCTGTCGTGTTTCTCTCTATTTCTGCCTCTGACTGTTTCTGTCTGCCTGCCTGTTGCTGTTTGTTTCTGTCTGCCTGTTTCTGTCTGTCTGTCTCTTTTGGGTACGTACAACACGGTGTCTTGTCCCGTTTCTTCAGGATGTTCTCTGTGTCGTTGGTTCTCGCCCTGCCTCCCTCTGTCTGTACGGCTGTTTACAGCTGCTCCTCCCTCTGTCTGTACGGCTGTTTACAGCTGCTCCTCCCTCTGTCTGTACGGCTGTTTACAGCTGCTCCTCCCTCTGTACGGCTGTTTACAGTTGCTCCTCCCTCTGTCTCCATCTGTCTGTCTTCTGCCTGTCTGTATGTTTGTCTTATCTCTGTGTGTGTGTGTGTGTGTTTAACATCAAAGCACTTTTCCCCTTTGGTTGAGACATTGGGGCTGCTATGTATGAAGAATGTGTGTGTGTGTGAGTATGTGTGTGTGTGTGTGTGTGTGTGTGTGTGTGTGTGTGTGTGTGTGTGTGTGTGTGTGTGTGTACATTTGACTTGTTAGAACTATTACTTGCTGTTGGTTGCATGACTGTAAGAATGAGTTGAGTGCAAGCGCTTTGATTTGTCTATGCAAGATGCAGCGCTATATAAACTCCATTTATTATTATTATCATTATTATTATTATTCTCTCTGCTAGTGTGTGCCTACCTGTCTGACTGTCTGTATATCTGTTTGATTCTCTATTTGTCTGCTTGTCTGTCTGTATATCTGTTGGTCTCTGTCTTGGGTAAGACAGAAGTGTTTTTTTTCTTTGATTAGTCTGTTTCTGTCTGTCCCCGTCTTTGTTTCAGCAAATTTCCTTTGGGCATGATTAAAGGGACTAAGCCTCCACCATCGCTCTACACATCTATGTGTCGAAAAATTGCCAGTCTTGTGGCAGGTTGCAGTTATATATATATATATATATATATATATATATATATAATATATAATATATATCTATATCTATATCTATCTATCTATCTATCTATCTATCTATCTATCTATATCTATCTATATCTATATATCTATCTATATATCTATATATATATATATATATCTATATCTATAGACACACAGAGAGGGAGAGGAGAGATAGATAGATAGAGAGAGAGAGAGAGAGAGAGAGAGAGAGGAGAGAGAGAGAGAGAGAGAGACAGAGAGAGAGACAGAGAGAGAGAAATTGTTTGTCCAGTAAATAGTGACTTATGACAGAAATACTTGTCTAAGCATTAACAAAATAAAGAAAAAAAAAATTCTTACAATCTAATACAAAATGATAGTTTAATGATAACAATAAGAGATGTCACATTTTTCATGTTGTAAAAGAGAGGAGCAAATGCTCTGAAGTCGGAGTATTCTTGCCTTCACGGCGAGGTAGATCTAGTTGAAAACAGCCATACATGGCGGAGACTTTTCATCCAGTGTGATGTGTCCGTCCTTACAATCTCTAACACACACAGTCACCCCACAGCCGATGAGGAAACAGCACAGCATCTGCTGACTGACTGGCTGACTGACTGACTGGCTGGCTGACTGGCTGACTGACTGACTGACTGACTGACTGACTGACTGGCTGACTGACTGACTGGCTGGCTGACTGACTGACTGACTGGCTGGCTGACTGACTGGCTGACTGACTGGCTGACTGGCTGGCTGACTGGCTGACTGACTGGCTGACTGACTGGCTGACTGACTGACCCCCACAGTGGTGTGCTGGGGAACGCCAACCCATAGCAAAGAAGCCAGAACAAAGAAACACCTGGCTACATGTCAGTCACCTTCTTCTTTTCTGATGAAGTTTCTGTCCTTGCATTCTACTTTCTTCCTTTCTTTCTTTCTCCTTGGGGTTCTATTAATTTTGCTTTCTTTCTTTTTCCTTGGGGTTCCATTTTCTTTCCTTCTTTCTCCTTGTGGGTTCCATTTTCTTTCTTTCTTTCTCCTGGGGTTCTGTTTTCCTTCTTTCTCCTTGGGGTTCCATTTTCTTTCTTTCTCCTTGGGGTTCTTTCTTTCTTTCTCCTTGGCGTTCCATTTTCTTTCTTTCTCCTTGGGGTTCCATTTTCTTTTTTTCTTTCTCCTTGGGTTCCGTTTTCTTTCTTTCTCCTTGGGGTTCCATTTCTTTCTTTTCCTTAGGGTTCTGTTTTCTTTCTTTCTTTCTCCTTGGGTTCCATTTTCTTTCTTTTTCCTTAGGGTTCTGTTTTCTTTCTTTCTTTCTCCTTGGGGTTCCATTTTCTTCTTTCTCCTTAGGGTTCTGTTTTCTTTCTTTCTTTCTCCTTGGGGTTCCATTTCTTTCTTTCTCCTTAGGGTTCTGTTTTCTTTCTTTCTTTCTCCTTGGGGTTCCATTTTCTTTCTTTTCTGGGGTTCCATTTTCTCTTCTCTTCTCCTTGGGGTTCCATTTTCTTTCTTTCTTTCTCCTTGGGGTTCCATTTTCTTTCTTTCTTTCTTTCTCCTTGGGGTTCCATTTTCTTTCTTTCTTTCTCCTTGGGGTTCTGTTTTCTTTCTTTCTTTCCCTTGGGGTTCCATTTTCTTTCTTTCTTTCTCCTTGGGGTTCCATTTTCTTTCTTTCTTTCTCCTTGGGGTTCCATTTTCTTTCTTTCTTTCTCCTTGGGGTTCCATTTGCTTTCTTTCTTTCTCCTTGGGTTCCTTTTCTTTCTTCTTTCTCCTTGGGGTTCTGTTTTCTTTCTTTCTTTCTCCTTGGGGTTCTGTTTTTCTTTCTTTCTTTCTCCTTAGGGTTCTGGTTTCTTTCTTTCTCCTTGGGGTTCTATTTTCTTTCTTTCTTTCTCCTTAAGCTGAGTTAAGGTTCTATTTTCTTTCTTTCTCTTTAAGCTGAGTTCATGTTCTAGTTTGTTTCTTTCTTTCTCCTTAGGGTTCTGTATTCTTTCTTTTCTTTTTCTTCATGGGTTTCTCTACCTTTGAATTTTTTATGCGCTCTATGAAGTGTTGCATTGATTTATGTGTATACATGTGGTAGGTTTTGCTCTGAGGTTTGCCTGGTGGGATTTGAGATATTTCTTTTTTTCTAATCGATATCTTTGTGCTGTTACCAATTGTTTTTCTGTCCACCTCCCTTTTTGTTTATTTGTTTATTTATTTATTTATTGTTATTGTTATTATCATTATTATTATTATTATTATTATTATTATTATATTTTTTATTTTTTTATTTTATATTTTTATTAATCATTGTGATATTTTTGCACAAACCGTTTTCCTGAAGTGACCTGTCTATCGCTCTCTTTGTTGTCGTTGTTTGTTTGTGTTTGGTCTGTCTACTTCTCATTCTTTGTCTTTTCTTGTTAACGTGTCTTTCCTCACTCTTCATCTTCTGGTCAAGAAAAGAAACAATAATTATGTAAAGTTGATGAATTCGCTCGTTAAGTTTTGCAAAGATTTGATACTAACACGCGCATTGTTTTCTGGGACAGTCCATCATTCTGCCAACAACAGATCGAGTTCACATGGCTGAGTAGACAGACATTTCTTTGTCTGATGCTGTGATGTTCACCTGCCTTCTATGGGTGTCTGTATTCCCCCAACCAGAAAGGGGATGTCCCACTTGTGTGGTTCTGTGTCTGCTGAACAGTGACCAGGTGTCAGGTCATCTCTGGCTCCACTGACCAAACCGGCAGTGGTGACAAGAAAATAAAGAGGAAAAGAGAAAAAAAGTATACCAGTTTGTTAATACCCAATACAGTTGTACATCAGCTTGCACCCCCCCCCCCTCCCCCTCTCTCTCTCTCTCTCTCTCTCTCCTCTCTCTCTCTCTCTCTCTCTCTCTCTCTCTCTCTCTCTCTCTCTCTCTCTCTCTCTCTCTCTCTCTCTCCTCTCTCTCTCTCTGTGCTCGTCTTTTCTGATGTACCTCCCTCCACGCATTTTCGCTTTCATTCTTCCATTTATTATTATTATTATTATTATTAATAATAATATTATTATTATATCATCATCATTAGCATCATCAGCATTATCATCAATGTTATTATTATTATTATTATTTTTAGCATCATCAATAGCAGCAGCATCCATTTTATTAACATTATTATTATCGTCATTATTATTATCATTATTATTATTATTATTATTATTATATTATTATTATTATTACTATTATTATTATTATTATTATTATTAATGATATAATTATTATCGTTATCAATATTACTATCAATATTGATATAATTATGACAATGGTTTGTATGCTTCTTAAATTAAGATTTGCACTCCTTCACTTTTAGCATATATTCTCTTGAACAGCAATCACACAGTTGACTTGTTGGTGGGCTGCTTGTCCAATTGAAATGATCCTTACATTTGTTCCATCACTTAACAAGTAGACTAGAATTAGTCAGCTGCTAGTGATTGCATAATGATATGAATCAGTCATCTGTTGCAAACACTGTGAAGTCAGCTGTTTACAATGTGGTCTGTACATGATGACAGGGCTGTTATATAATTATAGGCCTAAGTTTTCTTCTTGGCCTGTCAAGGTGACGCTTGTTTTGTGACACTTGAATAAACTCTCTCTGTCTCTGTCTCTTTCTCTCTGTTTGTCTGTCTCTCTCTCTCTCTCTCTCTCTCTCTCTCTCTCTCTCTCTCTCTCTCTCTCTCTATATATATATATATATATATATATATATATTGTGTGTGTGTCACATGGAATAGAAAAGGTGCACAAATCCCAAAAATAGGTCACAACGAAAAAACATACCGATCATTTGAGAAATTCAATGAAAATCACTTTCTAAATGATCTTCTAACTTGTCCTCTTAATAATGTTTATAACTTAATAGATCCAGAAGAAGCCTTCACCTTCTGGCTTGAAACATTTACGTCAATATATGATAAACATGCTCCCTTAAAAACCCACAGAGTAAGGCATAAAGCACGGTCTGAACGGGCAACAACTGAAATTATATCTGAAGCAAAACATCGTGATAACTTATTAAAAACAGGAACATTTGATGAATACAAAGCACAAAGAAACAAAGTTAATTCATTAAAACGAGCAAGTAAACAAAAGTATTTCCAAAATCTTACTTTCATCCAAACAAAATTCGAGGTCTGTGTGCAAAGCTATCAATCAGCTAAACAATAAACCGTCCTAAAAGTCCACTATTCAGAACATTTCTCCTGACTACCTAAATACCCTTTTTACCACCATGACAGATTCATTAATAAAACAAAATGATGCTGATCTAAATTCCCCTGAAAAACTTAAAACATTTTGTAGATCCAAAAATATAAACTCAAACATGAAAATACCACCATTGAACATAATTGAGGTTTATCAATCTCTTCAGCGCTTAAACCAAACTGGTAGTTGTGGTCCAGATGGTGTGGACGGAAACATTCTCAAAATGGCAGCTCCTATTATAACTGAAACACTCAGTTACGTCTATAACTTGTGTATTGCAAATTGCTTCTTCCCATCACTATTCAAACTGGCCAAAGTTATTCCGATTTATAAGTCTGGAGACTCTTCAAGCCCATGTAACTATAGACCAATATCAGTATTATCAATTATATCCAAACCTCTTGAAAAACATGTGCACAAACATCTTAGCCATCATCTAGAACACTACAGTCTTTTAATTGATAACCAGTCAGGATTCAGGAAAACTCATTCTTGCCACACAGCTCTTACCAACATTGTAGATACTTGGCATAATAATATAAATGAAAATAAGTATTGTGGAGCCCTCTTTGTAGACGTTGCCAAAGCATTTGATGTAATTGACCACAAACTGCTATGCCGAAAACTATCATTATATGGTATATCAGATAACAGTCTGAAGTTAATGAGATAATTCCTGCATAATAGACAACAATATATCTCGATCAATAACACTAAATCGTGTTCACTACCCGTAATATATGGAGTACGGCAAGGGTCTGTTTTAGGCCCTCTTTTATTCTCTCTATATATGTTAATGGGCTTCCCCTCTACATCAATGAATCGTGTGAACTTTTTTGTGATAACACTACAACTCATACTAGTCACACCAGTCTTGACAGAATATCTACCTCATTACAAAGTAGCATTGATTCTCTAAGCAAATGGTACAGTTATAACCACATGTCACTTTACCCTCAAAAGACCAAAGTCGTGCTTATTACAACAAGACAAAAGAGACAAAACATGACAACTAGACTTCCACCAATATTCGTGAGTAATGAATCTATTGAGGAAGTTGAAAACCATAAACTTCTAGGTATTGTCATTGACAACAATCTGTCATGGATGGCACACATAAATAAATTGTGCAAAACAGTCTCCAAACACGTATACCAACTATGCAAAATCAAACACTTTATCAACACACATGCCAGAAAACTATTTCTACATGCTTACATTTTATCTTCAATCAACTATTACTCTACCCTTTTTGACACAGCCAGTGCCAATATTCTAAAACCTCTCAATAGCACTTAAAACGAGCACTCAAAACAGTTCTCTTAAAATCTTCTACTTTAACCGTAGCAGACTATGCAAAACTTGAGATTCTTCAGTTAAAAGATATGTTTACCCTGAATAAAGGAATATTCATGCATAAAGTTATGATGGGTTAAGCTCCACAAACACTCCAATCTAAATTCCAATTGACTTCCCGATACCAAAATTCAATTACCAATACCTAGAATTGACCTCTATAAATCAAGCCTCACATACTCAGGTAGCCTACTCTAGAACACGCTACCAACATACGTGAAAACATCCCAAAGTAAAGAAGCTTTCAAGAAAGCTATGTATACCCACCTCAAAAGTACTAACTGATATGCTAACACAACAGTTCTCTTGCCACATGTACGCCAGTAAATTTATGTTCAAGGAATAGTCACAGCATGCCACCTTGATCATAATCAATGAATTAACCATTGTGTTATGGCTTTGAAGTGTATCTCTCTATCTCTATCTGTCCCGTAGTCTGACGACCGTGGGGGCACCCTCAAAGACTCAGCACCAGTTCCTCATTCTTACTTGTTCTGCTTTCAAGGTTTTGTTGAGTTCTAGCCTGTCCATTCATGATGTTATCCTCCCAGCTCTTCTTGGGCTGCTCTTCTTCTTCCCTATGACAGTGCCTTTCAACTGTCTTGAATTCCTTGGATAATTGTGACATGCCATAACCACTTAAGTTTACCCCTTTTCACGATCGTTAGAAGGTTTCATAAGGTCAATGGTTTACTGGATTCTGTTAGCACGTTTCGTTGCTTATTGGTCTTTGTAGGAGATGCCAAGAGTCTCGAAGCATCTCAAATTCATGCCTGTACTCTCCTCATCCAAATCTGCAGTCAGGTCCATGATTCACAGGCATACAGAATCATGGATACACAAGGGAGCCGCCATTAGTCTGATCTTGGATAGTGAGATTCTCATCTCTTCCAGATGGTGTTTAGTTTTTGACAAACTGTTATTGTCTGTTTCAGTCCTGCATACACTTTGCTTGGATCCTGTCATACATGCTCCAGTATTAAGCTTTGACTTTTCCAGCTTTGGTCAATTAACCCTGATATCAGTGCTAATCGTTGGTGATTGTCATCATTTGTCTTCTCTGCACTGATTTCCATGCCGTATTTTTTGGAGGCCTTATCCAAGTGTTCTGTTAGGCTGGCAAGCTTTTTCTGATCCTGCTATTCCATCAATGTCATCTGCGAAGCGAGTTGTGATCGTTCTGCCACCAATGCTGACTGATTTCTTCATGATGTTCCAGTGCATCACATGATTCTCTCAAGAAGATGTTGAAAAGGGTGGGTGAAGTGACAGCCCTGCCTTACTCCAACTGTTGTTCGAACCATTCTCCAATGTTGTTTGTTGTATACACTGCACTGGTGCCTCCCTGTACAGCTGTTGAGACCTGATCAGGTTTGCATTGATGCTGTACAAGTTTATGGTTGTCCACCAAAGCTGCATGCCAGACACCCTGTCAACTGCCTCTTACAAATCGACAAATACGTGGTATAGGTCTTGTTTATGTTGAAGTGTACCGCTCACATAGATATCTGAGGTTGAATATCTGTTCTGTTGTGGCTGCGCCCTGCTCGGAAACTCTTTTTCTCAGCAATGATGGCTTGCTGCTTGGCTTCAGTCTATTCAATATTATCTGCAGCATGACTTGCTTGGTGACATTATGAGGCTGATTGTGCGGTAATTATGGCATTGTTGTAGATTTCCTTTCTTGGGGAGGTGATGATGAGCACTGCGTCCATGGTGTTGGCCATTTTCCTGTCTGCCAGATCTGTTGCAGATTCATTAGTAGGGCGCTGATCATGGCTTCCCCTCCAGCTTGGACCAACTCAGCTGGAATGTTGTCAGCCCTGCTGATTTCCCCTTTTTCAGCGATCTGACTGCTGTTTCCACTTCTTCTGGAGGATAGGTGACTGTACTGTGTCTTTGCTTTCGGGTACATTAAGGACTTCTGGATCTCCTGCGGTTCTATAGTTATACAGGTCGGAGCAGTATTCTGTCCATCTGTTCAAATATCCTGGTCGTCAGTGAGACACTTCCCATTTTTTGTCTTGGGGTTGTTAAACCTTTTCTTTTTCGGGGCTAGTCAGGTCTTTCACCAGCTGATATCTTTCTTGCTATTGCTTTTCTTGATGTTCTCTTCAATGTCTTGGCACTGTTCACCGATCCATTTCTCTTTTGCCTCCGTCATGGACTTCCTGATTCTTTTGTTGACTGCCCATATTGTTCTGCTCTTTCTTTTGTTTCTTTTCTTTTCTTCAACTCTCTACGCTTGTCGCATAGTTGTAGGATGTTAGGTGTGAAACCCCTGGTTTTTTGACTGGTCGGCGTTTGCCAAGAGCTCGTTTGCTGTTTCAGTCACCGCTGTATTGAAACTAAATTTGTCAGTGTACTATGTCTGAGTCTATTTACAGTGAGTGCTGCAACTTTCCACCTACCTTGCTTGAAAAATTTCTAATACCTCTGGGTCCTTCAGCTTCTCGAGGTCAAATTTGATCCTGAGTGTTCCGCTTGTGGATTTTCTTTAGACGTATCGGAAAGTCATCATCACAAGATCATGATCACTCCCTATGTCTGCTCCTGGAAACTTCGTGTCTGTGCGATGTTAACGCTACACTGAAACCGTCTTTTCACCATGATGTAATCTATTTGGTTGTGGTGTTCTCCATTTGGCTATGCCATGTCCATTTCTTGGATTTCTTGTGTGGGCCAAGTGTATTCACTAGCTGGAGGTGGTTTTTTTACTGGCAAACTCCAGGAGTCTCAAGCCTCTTTCATTTGATTTGGGTTTTTACAATGTGGCCCAACAAACGCCCTCCCAGTCTTTCCATGCTCTTCTCCTACCTTGGCGTTCCAGTCGCCCCTTTCACAACGAGGATGTCCTTTCTTGGGTGTTTGATTCAGAACCTCTGTAGCTGGTCATAAAATTCTTCTAACGGCTTCATCTGTGCAGTCTGATGTAGGGGCTATGCCTGTACTATAGTTATGTTAAAGGGGGTTGCTCTCAGGCGGATGGTAATAAGTCTGCTGGACACAGGCTGACAGCTCATGACGGTGTTCACGGTGTCTTTGTGAACGAGAAACCCCACGCCGTGTTCATGTTTATCCTGTTTTCCACTGTAGTATAATTTGTGGTCTTCCTGGGTCGTTGTTTCTCCCATGTTTTTCCACCTGACTTCGCAGAGCCCAAGGATGTGCCAATGATATCTGGACATCTCATGTGAAGTGTATACTATTGGTTAATAACTATAAAAAAAATTATCAGTAAGAATTATTTAGTAACTATGTTAAGTTGTGTAATTTTGTGTTTATTTTGTACTAATTTGATGCTATCGTTTTTCTTTGTCATAAATAAAGAGCCTACTACGTTAGACTGTATTGATATAATTTTTGATAGACGTTATATATGTCCCTTGCATGTTATATTTTGTTTCATTGATATTATTTTTACTATATACTATGGTAGCAATATTCTATGATGAGATTGCTTGTGTAGGTGTTGTCAAAGATAACATATTATCCAGATAATCATACAATTAAAAAAATGTACTCTCTGGCTCTGCCTATCTGTCTGTCGCTCCCCCCCCCCCCCCTCTCTCTCTCTCTCTCTCTCCCTCTCCTCCATTCTTCTTAAGAAATTCTGTTATGAAATTTAGAAATTTTTTTGACTGTTACTGTTTTAAATCGTGCAATTTTTATTTTCTTTATATAAGTATGCATTTTACTCAATTGGAATTGTTAAATTGTTTTGTCTTAATTTTTAGACATATTTTTGTATGCGGATGTTCTTTGCAGACTACATCTTAGCTTGTTTATCATTGATAGCTGTAACTGAAGGTGAGAGAGGTTTGTGTGGGTGTTTTTGTTACATGCCATTTATCTAGATGATCACACAACCTGGAAATGTACTCTCTCTCTCTCTTATATTATATGAAATGTATTATTTTTATATAAATGTTTGGTTTATACATTTTATAGTGATTTACTTTATCATCGTCCAAAAAGCATACAATATTGTTCTCCATCTTCAATCAATATACCATGCCTCTTGGAAATGTACTGAATGAGTTTAAATTGATTTGCCTAACTTCGATTTGTTGTATTGATGCTGGTGTTGGCGGGGCTGTTAAAAACTGGTTTATATCAGGCTCCTTGATATTTTGTAACTTAATATTTGGTTTATTTTGATGTTGATGTAACCTGGAAATGCTCTCTCTCTCTCTCTCTCTCTCTCTCTCTCTCTCTCTCTCTCTCTCTCTCTCTCTCTCTCTCTCTCCTCCTCTCTCCTCTCTCTCTCTCTCGCTTCTTGCTGTCTCCCTCTATTTTGCTTTATCCATATTACCTAATTATAATCAGTGTATCAGTTTTCATGTTAATGTTTGATTTATTTGAGATTATATGTTTATCAACATATCTCTTTTCTCCAAAAAAAAAAGAAATCTATGTATCTCTTGAAATTAATGCTCAAGTCAGTTAGGGATTATGTACTGTTCAATGTATAATTAAAAAAAATCATGTTGTCGTTGTTGTAGTAAGATTTTTTAACCTGTTTTGTTGATAGTCCCTAATCAGGGCAAGGGCCGGATGAAAAAAAGTATGCGCATGCTTATTCTGCTACCCTTGAAAAATAAAGATTCACACACATACACACACACACACACACTCTCTCTCTCTCTCTCTCTCTCTTCTCTCTCTCTCTCTCTCTCTCTCTCTCTCTGTGCTGTTATAACTTTGTAAAGATTGAAAGTATTCGCTGTTTCCATTAGTTTTGTATTCCAATAGATAAAAATCGATACTCGATCAAACTACTGAAGACACTAATGATGGATGCGTTATGGATGATAATGAATGTGAGGCACTAATAATGGATATGTTGTGGATGATAATGAATGTGAGGCACTAATAATGGATGTGTTGTGGATGATAATGAATGTGAGGCACTAATAATGGATGTGTTGTGGATGATAATGAATGTGAGACACTAATAATGGATGTGTTGTGGATGATAATGAATGTGAGACACTAATAATGGATGTGTTGTGGATGATAATGAATGTGAGACACAATAATGGATTGTTGTGGATGATAATGAATGTGAGACACTAATAATGGATGTGTTGTGGATGATAATGAATGTGAGACACTAATAATGGATGTGTTGTGGATGATAATGAATGTGAGACACTAATAATGGATGTGTTGTGGATGATAATGAATGTGAGACACTAATAATGGATGTGTTGTGGATGATAATGAATGTGAGGCACTAATAATGGATGCGTTATGGATGACAATGAATGTGAGGCACTGTTGCTCTTTTGTTTTCCTCCCTTCTTTCCTCCTTAAAAAACCCAAAACAAAACAAATTAATTTTCATTTAAAAAAAAAGTGTTTTAATTTCACGCTACTGTGTGAAAAATAATGACTGGTGTCGGCATCCAGAATGTCTTCATGTGAAACAGAAATGGAGAAAAACAAGTCTGGTGTTTATTCCGACACCAGGTCAGAACGGTACAGGCGCTGTTTCAAAGTACTGGCTTTCTCCCTGGTTCATTCATCAACTAATTAATTAATTCACTGGGAAAGCGGCCAGCTTCACGGAGGAGGGTACTGCATGGAGGAGGGTACTGCATGGAGGAGGGTACTGCATACCGGACAGAGTCCTGTCTGTCTCACCCACCGCCATTGGTGAACTGGGAGAACTACCGAGGGGGGGGGGGGGGGGGGGGGGGGGGGTGTGGGGATGGAGGTGGAGGAGTGGTTTCTGTGTTTCATGGTAACAGGTTTCTTCAGAAAACACATTTTGACCAACTTTTAAAACGTTGTTTTTGTGTGGTTTATCTATCTATCTGTCTATCTATCTATCTATCTATCTATCTATCTATCTATCTATCTATCTATCTATCTATCCATCTATCTCTCTATATCTCTATCTCTCTCTCTCTCTCTCTCTATATATATATATATATATATATATATTTAAAGAAATAGTTTTTGAAAAGAAAACTGTTGGACCAGGATGAAAAGGAGGATTGACGAACAGAAAGCAAAATGAATCATGATTATTACAGCATGGTTAAAACGAAATGAAAAAAAGAGAGCATTTCAAGCATGAGTCATAATTATATACTATCAGTGTTAACACGAAACAATATGAGCACACCTTACATGAATCATATAATATCAGTGTTAAAGCGAAGTAGGATGCGCTGGGCCTGTTTTGTCAGGCGCTTAACGGCAGCGCAACGCATTTTTGCTCATATGACGGACAACAATAGTTGCTGTCTGAGCGTTCGACGACGAAGAAGAAACGATACAAAAAGAGCATAAGAAACATGTGAATTATATATCAATATTAAGATGAAACAAAAAGAGCATAAGAAACAATGTGGATCATACATCAATATTAAGATGAAACAAAAAGAGCATGAGAAACATGTGAATCATACATCAATATTAAGATGAAACAAAAAGAGCATGAGAAACATGTGAATCATATATCAGTGTTAAGGTGAAACAAAAAGAGGATACCTAACATTTATTATTGGATGGCGACTGCGCGCAGCAATAAATAAATAGAAAATTCCTGACTGAAGAAAGAAACAAAAAACCCAGGCAATTAATAAACCACAACCATAAGATTAATTACAACTTCTGTGAGAAAGAGAACTAGAGGAAGCCGACAGCTAAATTTTGGAGAGAGGAGAGGAGAGAGTAGAGAGAGAGAGAGAGGAGAGAGAGAGAGAGGAGAGAGAGAGAGAGAGAGGAGCGAGGAGAGAGAGAGAGAGGAGAGAAGAGAGAGAGAGAGAGAGGAGAGAGCGAGCGAGCGAGCGAGCGTGAGAGAGAGAGAGAGAGAGAGAGACGAGAGAAAAAAAGGGGCAACAGACACAGACCCCAAAAAGACAGAGACAGACAGACCGACCTAAAGAGACAGACAAAAAAGACAAAAACAGAGACAGACAGACAGACCTACAGAGACAGGAAGACAGACAGACAGGAAAACGAAACAAGTCCTAACTTGCAAAACCAATCTGTGGAAGAGCACACCACTGACACTGGATTATCAAAATAACCACACCCCCTCCTTCATCTGCCTTGCCACCAACACTCACGATTTGTCCCACTACCCCCCCCCCCCCCCCCCCCCCCCCCCCATCCCCCACATCTCCCCCCCCCCCCCCCCCCAACATCGCCTGGTGGTAGAGGCTGAGTTATGGTCTGGGGTCTAGTGTTTCGGGGCCCAAGTCGTTAGGGGGAGAGGGGAAGTCGTAAAAGTTGCCGCTGCCTGTGTGTCGCCTGAACCCAGTGTACGGCAGCCTACACACACTACAAAGGAGTGGGATGGGGAGGGAGGAGGAGGTTTTACAAAGGAAGGAAGGAAGACAGAAAGAGAGACAGACAGAAAGAAAAGATAAAAGAAATGAGAAAACCCTTTCTCATTCCAGAGAGGGAGAGAGTTCCTCCCACGAAGTACAGATTTTGATTCCAGAGGTTAAGAAGAAGAAGAAAGAAGAAGATGAAGATGAAGATGAAGAAGAAGAAGGGGGTGAAGATTAAGACAAAGATGATGATGATAGTGATGATGATGGTGATGACGACGATGATGATGAAGAAGAAGATGACGATGATGATGATGATGATGATAACAGAAGAGAAAAAAAAAGAAAGAAAAGAAAAAAGAAAAACAAACAAAATAAAAGCCCAAAACAAACACCGAACAGAATATGAAGATGAGAAGAAGAGATAGTGATGATGATGATGATGATGATGATGATGATGATGGTAGAAGAGAAAAAATGAAAAGAAAGAACAACAGAAGGAAAAAATTACAAAACAAACAAAAACAAAAGCCCAAAACAGACAAGCGAACAAACAAAACACAAAAACAAAGCAAAAGAAAAAAGGAAGAATACAGAAAGAGCAAACAAATAAAAGAAAGAAAGAAAGGGGAAAAAATCCGTTTGAATCTTTGATTAATTTTCCTTCACATCTTTTATTCTTTCCTTCCATTCCTTCTTTGTTTTTTTCTCTCTTTGTTTCTCTCTGTACGAACCCCCTCTTTTTTTTTTCTTTTTTTTTTTTCGCAAATGGGAAATCCCTCAGGAAAATTTAGATAAATCTACCAGAGTGTGTTTTTGTTTGTTTGCTTGTTTGTGTGTGTGTTTGTTTGTATGTTTTATTCGTCCTCTCCTCTTTTTCAATCAACATTCCGTGAGGAAGAAATGACAAATGCAGACTCGGTTTACATTTTGTTTTTGGGCTTTCGTCTGTGGGAATTTTTTGTGTTTTTTCTGAGTGTTGTTTTTTTAAAACACAATTTTAGGAAAGAGTTTTCATAAAACCTAATGTGCATGGGTAAGATTTTTGTTTGTTGTTTGTCTGTTTTTACCCAGACAGACGGACCGACAGACAGACAGAGGCAGCAAATAGAGAGACATATACGTGCACGCGTGCACGCGCGCGCGCGCACACACACACACCCACACACCCACACTCACACACACATACACTCACACACACACACTCGCACACACACATTCACACACACATTCACACACACACACTCCACACACACATCACACACACACACACATTCCACACCACACACACACACACACACACATACACCACACACACACACACACACACACACACACACACACACACACACACACACACACACACACACACACACACACACACACACACACACCACACACACAAACACACACACACACACATATTTTTCAGTAGGGCCTCCACCACCACCTCAATTCTCATACACCCTTGCATATATATATATATATTTTTTTCTCGTCTAATATCACTGAGTGTGAACAGACGTAAAATCGAAGACGCAACAACAACAACAACAACACACCACACACACACACACACACACACACACACACACACACACACACACACACACACACACACACACGGGATAGCCTGGTGGTAAAAGCGTTGCTGACCGGGTTCCAATCTCGTTCAAGAGGATTTTTCCCCTGGAGTTAACAGCAGTGCAGACTCCACTCTCCCCAATAGTCCTTCGGATGAGTAAAATAAACCGAGGTCCCGTGTGTGAACGCACGCAGAACATCTTGCGCACACGTCAAAACCTGTCCCGTTTTTCGGAAGAGTAGGCTATTTTGTGCCAGTGGGAACGGATGATAACACTTACACAACCGCATACACACGGGGACTAGATGTGCAAAACCACCCCCCAAAAAAACCCCCAACAACCCCAAAACGCAACCATGAGTGCTTATTCCATTATCCACGAAGTAAAAGAAAAAAAAATAGCGCGCGCGGATGCACGCACGCACGCACGCACGCACGCACGCACGCACGCACGCACCACACACACACGCACGCACGCACGCACGCACGCACGCACACACACACACACACACACACACACATCACTCACATCATCACTCCTCACTCCTCTCATCATCTCTCACTCCTCTCTCTCCTCACATCTCATCCACTCTCTCTCTCTCTCTCTCTCTCTCTCGGATGGAGTATAAAGTAATGACGGAGTGAATGAGCGTATAATGGGGAAATGCAGAGGTTTTTTTTTTCATTTGTAGCTTTTCTTTCTTTCTTTCTTCCTACCTTTCTTTCTTCTACCTTTCTTTTCTTTCTTTCTTTCTTTCTTTCTTCCTTCCTTTCTTTCTGTCTTTTCTTGTCTTTTCTTTCTTTCTTTTTTTTTCTTCTTTCTTTCTTCTTTCTTTCTTTCTTTACTTTTCTTCCTTCCTTCCTTCCCTGCTTTCTTTCTTTCTTTCTTTTTTCTTTCTTTCTTTTTCTTTCTTTTCTTTCTTTCTTTTTCTTTCTTCTTTTCTTCTCTTCTTTCTTTCTTTTTCTTCTTTCTTTCTTTTCTTTTCTTTTCTTTCTTTCTTTCTTTCTTTCTTTCTTTTCTTTCTTCTTCTTTTCTTTTCTTTCTTTCTTTCTTTCTCTTCCCTTCCTTTCTTTTCTTTCTTTCTTTCTTTCTTTCTGTCTTTCATTCTTTTCTCTTTCCTTTCTTTCTTCTTCCTTCCTTTCTTCTTTCTTTTTCTTTCTTTTTCTTTCTTTCTTCCTTCCTTCCTTCCTTCCTTCCTTTCTTTCTTTCTTTTGCGTACGTTCGCACACCGGGCCTCGGTTTATGGTCTCACCCGAAGGACTTTGACATTCAGTTCCATTTTCTTGTCAAACTGGGAAGTTAGGGCAAAGCTGGGAATCGAACCCAGAACCTCCCGGTTTAGGTTTTAGGCAGGTGGACGCCTTAACCATGCTGCCACCTTCCTTCTTGCTTTGGTGAATAAAATGTTGCTGTTGTTGTGCGTTCCCCAGCTTAACACTCTGGGGGTCACCCAGAATGTGCACCTGACTCTCTCATCCCACCCGGGAATCACTGTGGGATTGAAATTGCACACTGAATGAGAAGTTTGCGTGCCTGACTGCTTTTGAGTACCTCGCCATAGGCAGCCATTCTCCGACTTCAGAGGATTTGTTCTCCTTTAAAGGAGAATGCAGGTGGTTACGTTAAGAGCTTGTCATGGCTGAAGGCAATCTCAACACAACATTTTCAACATAACAACTTTAGTGTAGGCCTTGGCAGTTAGCTGACATCGTTGAATAAAATCTGGCCGGGAAAGGATTTTTAAAAACCAAGGTTTATCTATGTCTGGTTACAGGAATCTTTCCCCAGGAAGACTGTTTTTTTCTGTCGTGTGTCGGACGAAAAGTTCCTTGTTTCCTCCACAGGATGAAAGCGGCAGTGGAGATAGATGTTCTTGGCTCAGCGCTAAGTCATGAAGCCTGCTTCCATGTAGAGGGACATTTGCAATCATTAAAAATAATATTTATTTTAACTTACAAATTAAAAATAATGTTTTTATTATCATTATTTTTTTTAAATCAGTCATTACATTGTACAAAAATCCCCACACTTCGTCATCATCATTGTCTTTTCGCCACAATAAATAATATCTTGTTTTCGCCAGTGTGGTCTCAGCAAAAGTATAGGCAAGATATTGCTTCACACTGTTACTAGCGGAATGGACTGGAAAGTGTGGGTGTATGATTGTTTGTTGGTTCAGTTTTGTTTGGTGTTGGTTCGGCCCTGAGTGTCAAGACATGGCTGCCTGCTGCTAAAGCACCGCTGGGGTGACGTGCTGTCTGTGAGTGACCCCTGTTGGCTGGGGTGTTGGGGTCGGGTCAGCAATGACTGACGGACTGGTCAGCAATGACTGACGGACTGGTTAGCAATGACTGACGCACTGGTTAGCAATGACTGACGGACTGGTTAGCAATGACTGACGGACTGCGCACTGAACAGTCTGCAGACTTTTTATTTTAAGTAAAGAAAGAGAGATCTCCCCAAAGGTTTGAGGCAGCTCTGGGAGATTAAAGAAAAGAAGATGAGAAATACGGGTGTGGTGATGGGGGTGGGTATCAAAAGCAGCACACACACACTCTCTCTCTCTCACACACACACACACACACAACTCACACACACACACATACACACACACATCTCTCTCTCTCTCCCAGAACATAACACCACATCTCTGTATTTACACATCAAAACACCACATCTTTTATTTACACATCATGACACAATCTCAATCTCTCTCTCTCACTCATTCAGAACATCACAGTTAAAATCTTGAACCACTCTACATTTCCCCACACTTTCCTACACACACACACACACACACACACACACACACACACACACACACACACACACACACACACACACACACAATTAGGCGGCAGCAGCAGCAGGAGCAGAAACCAGGCAGCAGCAGCAGCAGCAGCAGAGCAGCACTACCGCCCCTCTGACAACCAGCAGAATAATGACGTCTTACGACTTGAGCAGACCGCCAGCGCCACCAGCACACGTGAACAAATATTCGCAAGAAAGCTGCAAGTCCGCGAGAGGCCTGATCGGGGAACAATATGTACATAAATAAACCTGGAACCCCCAGACTCTCCCTTTCCTGTCTGCTAAACCTACATGCTTGAAGTCGAAATCATCAACACCTTTCTCTGACACACACACAGAGAGAGAGAGAGAGAGAGAGAGAGAGAGAGAGAGAGAGAGAAGAGAGAGAGAGAGAGAGAGAGAGAGCTCCCTTCCATCCCCTCCCCACTCCGGCACCGAAAAGCATTTTGAGTTTCAATTACTTCTCCCGCCTTTCACTTCCAAGACAGCGTCGTCTAATGCTGTCGACGGACGCCATTTGCAAAACGATGGTTTCCATGTGGTGAGAATCTGTAGACAAGGCGTTTTCTCTTCGCTTTCTGGGGGAGAGAGAGAGAGAGAGAGAGAGACAGAGACAGAGAGAGAGAGAGACAGAGAGAGAGAGAGACAGAGAGAGAGAGAGACAGAAGAGAAAAGAGAGAGAGAAAGAGAGAGAGAGAGAAGAGAGAGAGAGAGACAGACAGACAGAGAGACAGAGAGAGAGACAGAGAGAGAGAGAGAGAGAGACACAGAGAGAGAGACAGAGAGAGAGAGAGAGTTCACTGGAGTTTTCTTTGAGAGACACGCGAGAAGACAGCGCAGAGGCTACAAGAAACGTCTTGACACCCAATCTTACCCAAACATTTACCTTGCCTTTCTTCCCCTCTGATCAAGGAAGGGAGGGAAGCAGGGCATGGTATTCTCATTGACAACTAGTGTGCTAATTACAACTCGTGCCCCTTTTGTTCCTGTCAGCACAACGCCTCCCCACTGAAAACTGACCCCCCTGGAGAAAAGACGAAGACTTGACAGTGTTGACACTTTTGGTGTCGAATCTGTCATGTCATCTGCTTCGTTTTCCAACGCCAAGTTTATTTTTTTTAATACTCGTTGTGTGTGTGTGTGTGTGTGTGTGTGTGTGTGTGTGTGTGTGTGTGTGTGTGTGTGTGTGTGTGTGTGTGTATGAGAGAGTGAACCCCCCCCCCCCCCTCCTCAGCATGTTTCTTCCTTCCTGCCTCTCTCTTCCATCTCTTGTTGCCCCCCTTTTTTGTTTGGTTTGTTCTTTTTTTTGGTTGTTTTTTGGTTCGTTTAAAAAAAAGAAGTTATTTTTAGCTTGTATAGTCGTTGGTTTGTTTCCAAATTGTAAATATAATCTGATCGGCTATTCCCCCCCCCCCCCCCCCCCCCCCCCCCCCCCCGTCTCTCTCTCTCTTGGTACGTATGTATGCAGGTAAATCAAGAAGCAACTTACTAACTGCCCTTATTTTAAAAAAGAACAACAAACGAAACAAACAAAGAAGCCAACAAAATTAATAAGCAAAAACAGAACACCACCCCCACGTTGATTCCATGGTTCAGATCTGAATGCAGTACAGTGCTAACAGTCCCGAAGTCATTAGCTGGAGTGTGGGAGTAGGATTGAGGATCATGAATGACAATGGTGATGATTTTACCGTGTCCATTCTCCAGGTCGTCAGGAGATTATCATACTAAAGCAGAGTTAAAGCTACAGTAAGTAAATAGACGCCTTCATAATTTGAAAGTAAACTCTAAAGATGTTGTGGACAGAAAGAACAGAACAGACAGCTTCATCAGTTTGAACAAGAAAGTAACAGACATTGTGGACAGAAAGAACAGAACAGACAGCTTCATCAGTTTGAACAAGAAAGTAACAGACATTGTGGACAGAAAGAACAGAACAGACAGCTTCATCAGTTTGAACAAGAAAGTAACAGACATTGTGGACAGAAAGAACATGTCAGGACACGTACAATATGTCAAGGAGGCTCAATGAACAGACAGCAACAAGACAGCCATTCTCTCTCTCTCCTCTCTCTCTCTCTCTCTCTCTCTCACACACACACACACACACACACACACACACACACACACACACACACACCACACACACACACACACACCACACACACACACACACACACACAGAGGACTGGACCCTGCGCGTGGTCAGTGCAGGAATTCCCTTGCCAGTGTCTCAGGCTGGACTGACAGCCAGGCGGACAGACAGACCAACGGAAAGTGACATTCTTCTCTGGAGCTACAGCGCTGCTGACCATCCCGTTTCTTGGGGACTGACCACGTCGTCTGGGAATTCCGCCAGAGAAAAACCAAAGAGACCGCAGTATTTATCCTACCGGCTTTGATGTCCGGCCTCCTCCTCCTCCTCCCACCAGTGCTGACCATTGCCTGCATCTCTCTGCCTTCTGTGCTAGGCTACAGCCCTGCCTGGCCAAGACAAACACACTGATGGAAGCAGCCTGGCTTCAAGCCTCTCTCTCTCCCGCTCTGCTGCGCGGAATGGACGGACTCTGGTCACCGCTGGCATTGTTGTCGTCATTGCCGGGCACGGAATGATGACGTAAGCGGGAGGCAGGAACGTGAGGTGTGGATGATAAGAGGGAGGGCTGTTTGATGTGATCCCCCCCCCCCTTTCCTTCATACCCGGGATCTGATTTCAGCAGTGCAGGCTATCGGTGCAGACTATCACGCCGCCCGTGTAACTGTTGACCTGGTTTGTTGTACTGGGAGTTGCTCTGGTCACAGCCTGGGCCTGAAGTATACTAACTACACTGTGATGCTGGGGAGAGGAATGTGTGTGAGGCTGGGTACAGTGTCCTGCCGTGTGTTGACGCAGACCACTCCAGCTTTGGATTCCAGCTTTGGATTCCAGCTTTGGATTCCAGCTTTGGATTCCAGCTTTGGATTCCAGCTTGGATTCCAGCTTGGATTCCTTTCACATCCTGCAGCGAGAGTATGGAGGAGGACAAAAGAAACGGAACTAGAACAGGCGGAACAACAAACAGTCACAAACAATAATGATCTAGTTGACCTCTCAGAGCTAACAAACCTGTCTAGACAGCAGAAGGTCCCAGATTCAAGTAGCCTACAAAAGCAGAAATTTCCTCCATCCACTAGACCGTGGTCTGGGTGCTAGTCATTCGGCTGAAACAATAAACTAATATTGCGTAGGCAACGGGGTTTTAATTAATGCACGTGAAAGAACTCACGGCAACAAGACAGCTGTTTGTGGCAAATCCTGTAGAAACCAGCCACTCTCATGGGGACAAAAGGGTGGCACAGGACCTAGGCGACTCTGTGGGAGAGCAGCCCGAATTTCATGCAGAGAAATTTGACCTGACTTTAACTGATATAAGTGTATGAATCATTCTTTTAGGAAAAGAACAACAAAACAAAACAGCAAACAAGAACAATAACCACAACCAAAAAGCACACACACACATATAATGGTGTAGGAATCTGTGGACAGGATGGTGTGATGTAGTGGGCGTGGCTACTACCTTACAGGCTGGGGGGGGGGGGGGGGATTGTTGGTTGCTATTTTTAGCAGCAGTTTAAAGAAAATATACTGCCAACTCACCTCCCCCCCCCCCCCCACACACACACACACACACCAACCATCCCCCCCAAAAAAAACCAAACAAAAAACCACAGCCAAAACCAAACAAACCAACAACAAAAAACGAAACAACAAAACCACACACACACACACACACACACACACTAACTCACACACACACACACACACACACACACACACACACACACACACACACACACACACCACACACACACACACACACACACACACACACACACACACACACACACACACACACACACACACACACACACACACATCTATGGTGAGGAGGAGGAGAAAGGAAACCGAACTCAGAACAGGCGGAACAACAAACAATCCCAAACAATAATGATCTAGTTGACCTGTTTGTTTTATTCAGTTGTTTGTATGGTTGAAGGTTTTTGTGTGTATGTGTGAGGGGGGATGGGGGGGAGCAGTTGGTGTGTCTTTTTATATTTTGTTTTGTCTTTTTTGTTTGTTTTGGTTTTGTTTTTCTTTGTTGCTTGTTTGTATTATGGTAGATATATTTTCAGGAGATTTAAAAAAATTATTTGAGTTGTATGGTTTAAAATTGTTCAGGTTTTTTGTTTTGTTGTTAATTCCATGTATGCATATATTATTGTCTTCTCTTGTTTGATGTATATGGTTTATCATTGATTAGGGTTTTTTATTCTATGTCTGCATATATATTCTCTCTCTCTCTCTCTTTTTTTTTTTTTTTTTTAGATAGATGGCCTGATGAAAAAAAGCAAATGCGCTTCTTATTCAATGTACCATCTGAAAATAAAAGTTTGACTTTGACTTTCACCCCCCCCCCCCCCACACACACACACACGTACACACTTGAATGTGAGAAGTTAAAACCTCATCTCCCTGCCTTTTCTGAGAATTCCATTGAAGAAATTTTGAACAATGTTAAGTTAACAATTGACATTGCTAAGGGTTTATTGTTAAGTCCTATAGGGCATTTATTGTAGTTCTTGTAGTTATTTTTGAATTTCATTAATTATTTTTAAAAATTACTGCTCTTGATTTGTTCATGTTAAGAATACTATTTCCTTTGTTATTACTATTTATTACACACACACAAGTGCGCATGCATGCAGGGACGCCCACACACGCGCACACTCACTCACACACACAGAGTAGATCTCTCTCTCTCTCTCATATTCAGCCTCCTACTTTAGGATCGTCTGGTAACACTTAAAGTGGAAAGACGTTAAAATTGAAGCTTACTTACTTACTTACTTACTTACTTACACACACACACACACACACACACACACACACACACACACACACACACACCACACACACACACACACACACACACACAGAGCTATAATCTGCACAGCAGTGATTGAGACAAACTTCTCCACGAGATGAGGCTGCAGAGTAGGGGGGGGGGGGGGGGGGGGGGGGGGGGGGGGGGGGGAGGAGGAGGAGAGGGAGGAGGAGAGGGCCACCCACAGTCAGTGAGGTGTGACCGTTAGCACGTGTGTGCAGTGAGGCGTAGCATGTGGTCAGTCAATGGTCAGCAGGTGTGATGGTAGTAAGTGGTCAGTACAGAGGTAGGCTACAAGAGATGACCAACAGTGTTTGCAGCGGGAGGCCTGCAGTGTGAGGGGAGGGGTCTTGGCTGGTTACATTAGCAGGCTGGCCCCTGACTGACTTTCTCAGTAGCAGTGTCCGTTGTTATGGATACAAAAAAGGAGGATCAGACCGGGAAATTCTTTTTCAAACAACAACCAAAATAAAGAAAAGTCTCTCTCACAAAAAACCCAAACCAAAACAAAACAAACCAACCTAACCAAGTAAAGAAAAGTTTACTTTTTTTTTTTAACAATCTTGGACTCACTAAAACAAACAGATAAATTAGCAAACACAAGACAACAACCACAGAATCAAAACAAAGACAACAAACTAAAGTAAAACAAAACAAAACAAACCACAAAAACCTAAACAAAACAAAACAGAAACAACAACATCAGCAACAACAACAACAACAACCACAACAACTAAAGATGAATCAAAGGGTAACAAAGTAATTATTATCTGCACGCATGCATGACTAAAGCCGATTTTCTGTACTATTTTCTTAGATGGAAAACCAGTTATAATGATCCGTTAAAAAACAACAAAAAACCCCCCTACACAACACACAATCTCAATAACCCCCCTCTCCCTCCCCCGTCACCATCTTCCCCGAGGTCACCAACCAACACAGCGTAGGCGGTGTGGACTACACTGTACTGTACTGTACTATACTGTACTATACTGTACTGTACTATACTGTACTGTACTGTACTGTACTATACTGTACTGTACTGTACTATACTATACTGTACTATACTGTACTGTACTATACTGTACTGTACTATACTATACTGTACTATACTGTGCTGTCCTGTACTGTGCTGTACTGTACTATACTGTACTGTACTAATTGTGGTGTGGTGTTGTGTTGGATGGAGTGAGAAAGAGTTCATTGTGAAGGGAGACAACTGGGGAGCGGTGACGTCATGCCCCAGGGGAGGTGATAAGTGAAGCATCGGGTTACAGGGATGCGGCCATTGTTGTAGCTCAGTGCAGTGCAGCGTGGGTTGGGGGGGGGGGGGGGGGGGGCTGGGCTGGGCTGTGTGTGCTGTGCTGTGCGTGCTTGCATGTGCGTTTGTTGGCAATGTGTTTAGCATGTGTTTTGTCAGTACTGGTTGACAACGTTATATCTACAAGGAAAACAAAACCCCCTCTTAGAACTCATTGTCATCATCATCATCATCATCATCATCATCATCATCATCATCATCATCATCATAATTATCGTCATCATCGTCGTTGTCCATATGATATCATAATAGCTAGGCCACCATCACCATTATCACGCTGTTTTTTTGTGATCATCGTCATTACCGTCACCGTTATCTCATCATCATTATCATTATCATCGGTAACGGTTTCATCAACAGCATCGCTGGCACCATCGTCAATGTCGTCGCTTCTACTACTATTGCTATTACTATTACTGCCACAGCTGCCACAACTTTTACTACTACTACTACTACTACTACTACTACTACTACTACTACTACTACTACTACTACTACTACTACTACTACTACAAACAATCAATCTTCTTCTGATGATGATTATTTTATTTTTTAAGTCCTGGGCTAGAGCTCCGAGGTTCACCACAGAGGTTGCCGGAAGGAAGGTGGCAGGATGGTTAACACGTTTGCCTGCCAACAAGTAAACCCCGAGGTTCTGGATTCGATTCCCAGCCTCCCCCTTTCTTCCCAGTTTGAGAAAAAAATCGAACTGAATGTCAAAGTCCGTCGGATGAGACTATAAACCGAGGCCCCGTGTTCGAACGCATGCAGAACATCTTGCGCACACGTTAAATCCTGTTCCGCTTTTCGAAAGAGTAGGCCATTGTGTGCCGGTGGGAACAGATGACAAAATTTACAAAACCGCATACACACGGGGACTGGATGTAAAAAAAAAGCACATAAGTGCTTATTCCATTATCCTCGATATAAAAAAAAGTCGTCTGAGCGCTTTGATTTGTTGCTTTACAAGATTCAGCGCTATATAAATTCCATACATTATTATTATTATTATTATTATATTATTATTATTATTATTATTATTATAATGTTAGCTTTTTTACCACCATGAGGGCAGCCGTATTTAAGGGTAATGCTGACGACGATGATAATGATGCCATGTTGTAGCAGTAATCAGAAAAGTGACACTAGCATAGCAACATGGTAAGGCATACATTTGTACACAACGTCACATTCTGCAGTGTTGCCTTCAACCAAGGCTGCCAACGAAGAGCCACACAACCACCAGACAAAACCAAGCACACCAAGAAACAAAACAAAACAAATACAGTCAACAAACAAACAAACAACAAACCCAAAGAAAAATACCCCAGCAGAAAGAGGAAGATATTTGAGACAAAATCCACGATATTCGGAATAACTGATACCCCTACCACACACACACACACACACACACACACACACACACACACACACACACACACACACACACACACACACACACACACACACACACACATCCATACACACACACACATACACACACACACACACATACACACACACACACACACACACATACATACACACACACACACACACACACACACACACACACACACACACACACACACACACACACACACACACACACACACACCACACACACACACACACACTTACACACTATCTATACCTGTAGTCTTATCATATTTACGAGCCGCTCCTCCCCCTGTTCACCCTCACCCTCTCCCTCACCCTCACCCTCACCGTCATGTTTTTAATGGTTTCTGGAATTTATTTCTGCCCGGCAAGACATTACATCAACGTCATAATGTTCCAGAATCATTTGTCAAAATCACACCCACAGAGACCACCTACCTTACACCCCCTCCCCTCCCCCCCTCCCCTCCCCCCCTCCAGGGGGTATAGTGTGGTAGGGGCTGTGATGTCAGATAGGCAGTATATTATGGTATAGTAATCATAGTACAGTCTAGTAAAGTGTAGTATAGTACGGTATAGTATAGTATAAGTAAGTGTTGTATTGGTGGAGTGTCAGATAGGCAGTATAGTTTAGGCACACACACACACACACACACACACACGCACGCACGCACGCACGCACGCACGCACGCACGCACGCACGCACGCACGCACGCACGCACGCGCGCGCGCGCGCGCGCGCACGCACGCACAGATAGAGGCACACGTACATTCACACACATATACACAGCATTTGTGTACGCCTGTTTGCGTGCTTTAAGTAGATTCATTAATTAATAGTCCCTTTTCCTCTCCATCTCTCTCCCTCATTCTCACCTCCCCCTTTCTCTCTTCCTCCTGCCCTCAACCCCCCCCCCCCCCCCCTCCCCGCTCTCTCTCTCTAAGGTCACTTAACCCCATCACAAATGGAGCTATACGATAACTCCTGAGTTATTTCCCACTTTTCTTCCACTTTAGTCACACCCCAACCCCTCACAATTTTTTGTCTCTGCAAACACCATAAGGAAAACCTTGGACCACCCAAAGTGACAGTGGTTTATGGCATCATCCAAGACCTCTTTTTTGTTGTTTCATCATCTGTCTGTCTGTCTGTCTGTCTGTCTGTGCATCTTTGTGTACCGCTTTCAGTTATGGCGCGTTTCTCTACCCGAAATGTGGGCCTGGGGCACTGTGAGGCCTGTGTGGGCAGAGCCACACTGAGGTCACCACGTGACACCAGGGCAGCCTGGACCACTGACCACAGACAGCAATACGCTGTTAGTGCATGATGGGCAATGAGGATGATGTCATGATGCTGCTGCTATGGAAGTGCATGTGATTTGAGACTACTGGACAGGGTTGTACTCTACGCGTACAATCATAATATATTCCGGCGTCAACCGCCCGAGAGATACAGACACCTGCAGTGTTGGTCAGGTTATTTGAGCAAACACTCTCAAACTCGTATCCGTTAAGTGGATGAAGCTCAACTGTGTGGTCCCAGTCTTCCCACTGAGCCCACAGCACACTCACTCTGGGTAGGAGCCAGCCGGAGTCTGGAAAATCCCTATGGTTCTAATGGGATTCGAACCAACGACCATCCAGTCCTGAACCCAAATCGCTGACCACCGCAGCAAGGGAGCTGGCGTGAGGGCTTGGTGTCACTTCTCCCTGTACTCCTTCAGGAGTGCTTAGGCCACTGACTGGAGAACATGGAGGCTGGCGGAGCCCATCCCTCTCCAGGTACAGGGTGCATGCTGGGTATGTTCATGTTTCTGTAACCCAATGCCAGATAACACCAATGAGGGGATCTTTAACAGGCATAATTATATGCTCATCTGCATAATATATACATAATAGAACTAAGGCACTGGTAGGTCTGTATTTCAAGTTGACACAGACTGCTTTGACTAATGGATGGGGTTTAAAGGTGTGTGCACAACATGTTCTGCAGCATGCTTACACACACACACACACACAGGTTTTCAGTTTACAATCTGCTCTGAAGGCCTTTCAGGGGAGTGAAGTCAGTACCCATGTGAACTCAAGGGAGGTCAACAATCCCCTACAAAGTGACGGAGTCTCGAACCCAGGCCCTCAGTTTCCCTCAGAACACAAGTCCAACGCTCCAACCGCCAGGCCGCCCTGCCCCCCAGAGTGAAGCCCGGCCCAGGTCACCTACCCACTCCCCTGGCTGCTGCCTCCAGCATGGCTGACATCTGCTGATGGGCCAGACACCAGCAGCAGCAGCAGCAGCAGCAGCAGCAGCAGGAGGAGGAAGAGGAGGAGGAGGAGGAAGAGGAGGAGGGGGAGGAAGAGGAGGAGGAGGGTAAGGAAGAGGAGGAGAGGGGGAGGAAGAGGAGGAGGGGGAGGAAGAGGAGGAGGGGGAGGAAGAGGAGGAGGGGAAGGAAGAGGAGGAGGGGAAGGAAGAGGAGGAGGGGAAGGAAGAGGAGGAGGAGGGGAGAGGAGGAGGGGGAGGAAGAGGAGGAGGAGGGAAGGAAGGAGGAGGGAGGGGGAGGAAGAGGAGAGGAGGGGGAAGGAAGAGGGAAGGGGAGGAGGGAGGAGGAGGAGAGGCCTGGCATACGGCATGCTTTAGCACGGCTTGGGTTTCTGCACGAGGAGGGGGGGGGGGGGAGGGGGAGGGGGAGGGGAGGGGATAGGGGGTAGGTGGGTGGAGTGGATAGAAGAGAGAGAGTGAAGAAGGAAGAAAAGTGTGGAGGACAATAATGCAGGGTTTTTTTTCACTTTACGTCACATTTTGTTCGATAATCAAACATGATTATACACATTTGCGATAAAGCAACACCTGTCCACACTTACACAGTAGAGCAGTACATGTCCGGACTTACATTAGAGACAAAAACATGGTGACACTTACGACAGATCAGCAAGCTGAAAAGGACAGTGGTTAACAGCAGTGATAGGTTCAGTGTGTACTTTGGGTAGCTTGCAGACATCAACTTATTTAAACTGTCCAAGTGAAAACAGCTAGCTTTAATGCTACACATCAAGAATAACATCAATAAACACTAAGCCTTAGCGCTAAAATATCAAGCCATGAGATAAACATCAATAAACACCAGCCTCAAACGCCAAGCCTTAGAGTTAACACCAAGCCTTTAAACACCAAGCCTTAGAGTTAACACCAAGCCTTAGAGTTAACA
>CM054137.1:3112043-3117043 GCA_028751875.1 Rapana venosa | reverse complement strand
TTCCAATGTCTATACACGCTACACATATTCCAATGTCAATACACGCTACACATATTCCAATGTCTATACACGCTACACATATTCCAATGTCTATACACGCTACACATATTCCAATGTCTATACACGCTACACATATTCCAATGTCTATACACGCTACACATACTCCAATGTCTATACACGCTACACATATTCCAATGTCTATACACGCTACACATATTCCAATGTCTATACATGCTACACATATTCCAATGTCTATACATGCTACACATATCCCAATGTCTATACACGCTACACATATTCCAATGTCTATACACGCTACACATATTCCAATGTCTATACACGCTACACATATCCCAATGTCTATACACGCTACACATATTCCAATGTCTATACACGCTACACATATTCCAATGTCTGTACATGCTACACATATTCCAATGTCTATACACGGTAATAATTATTGCAATGTCTATACATGGTAATAATTATTCCAATGTCTATACACGGTAATAATTATTGCAATGTCTATACATGGTAATAATTATTCCAATGTCTATTCATGGTAAAAATTCCAATGTCTATACACGGTAATAACTATTGCAATGTCTATACATGGTAATAATTATTCCAATGTCTATTCATGGTACAAATTCCAATGTCTATATACTGTACATATTCCAATACTCGTACACCGTACAGAGTCAAAAAAGGAGAGGCACGGTATAAATTTCAAAGGGTAGATTTTAAAAATTTTATGTTATTTTATACCACTTTAAGTCACGTCAGATTTCTCTGTGTGAAATTCGGTGCTCTCCCCAGGGAGAGCGCGTCGCCACAGAGCAGCGCCACCCATTTTTGTTCTTTTTTTCTGTCTACAACTGCATTTGTTTCCCTATCAAAGTGGCTTTTTTCTACAGAATTTTGCCAGGGACGACACTCTTGTTGCCGTGGGTTCTTTTACGTGCGCTAAATATTTTTTGTGTAACACACGGGACCTCGGTTTATCGTCTTATCCGAAAGACTAGCGCCCAGACCACCGCTCATGGTCTAATGGATGGGGGAAAAGTTTCGGGTCCAAACGGGATTCGAACCACCGCACACTTCCGATCAGGACTTTTCGTGTAAGGCAAGGTATACATTCCACAGGCTAAGTAAGGCAAGGTATACATTCCACAGGCTAAGTAAGGCACGGTATGCATTCCACAGGCTAAGTAAGGCACGGTATGCATTCCACAGGCTAAGATCAGTAAGTACCCTCTGTTACAAATGTCTCCACAAAACTGCACCCTCCTACCTCTCTGAATGTCTTAACCTGTACACTCCTCCACGTTCCCTCCGCTCTACTGCAGATACCTTGTACCTACGAATACCTAGATTCAACCAATCCACTGTTGGCCGCGCTCTTTCTCTATTTCGGGTCCATCGACCTGGGATGAGCTCCCTCTCTCTCTCTTTGCCAGAAACCTAGTTATGACACTTTAAAATCCAGCCTCAAGACATATTTATTTCAAACCTAAGATTTCCCCCATCCTGTTTCATATCAGAGCTATCCCACCTTCACTAGCCCATGTCCTATCACCCTGCTAAAGTATACGACCTGTGTGAGTGTGTCTGTGCTTTTGTAAAACATTTGACTATTGAAATTTTATTTCATAGATTATGTCTGCAGCGCACCATGTTTGTAAATATCTGTTTGTTTAAACTATTGATTATTTATCATTGATTGCATGACTGTTTAAGATTAGGTTGAATGCATGCGCTTTGATTTGTCTTTGCAAGATATAGCACTATATAAGTTCCATTTATTATTATTATTATTATTATTATTATTATTATTATTATTATTAATAAAGGTATACATTCCACAGGCTAAGTAAGGCACGGTATACATTCCACAGGCTAAGTAAGGCACGGTATACATTCCACAGGCTAAGTAAGGCACGGTATACATTCCACAGGCTAAGTAAGGCACGGTATACATTCCACAGGCTAAGTAAGGCACGGTATACATTCCACAGGCTAAGTAAGGCACGTATACATTGCACAGGTATAAGTATAATAAGGCAAGGTAAGACTAATTGCACAGGCTAAGTAAGGCACGGTATACATTCCACAGGCTAAGTAAGGCACGGTATACATTCCACAGGCTAAGTAAGGCACGGTATACATTCCACAGGCTAAGTAAGGCACGGTATAGGTTCCACAGGATAAGTAAGGCACGGTATAGGTTCCACAGGATAATTAAGGTAAGTAGGCAAGGTATACATTCCACAGGCTAGTAAACGTTACATTCACAGGCTTGAAATTTTGCTGTGATTTGCTGTTCGTCAGAGAGGAGAGGGAGGAGAATGCTGTGGTGTGCTTTTAGCTCCAAATTCTCCTCTATCTTGAAGGGGGGGGGGGGGGGGAGAAGAATGAAGGGGAAAAAAACAAGGGGGAAAAAGTTTGAATAATAGGAGCTTTCATTCTACAGATTTATCACTCTATCCCCCCTCCCCTCTCTCTCTCTCTCTCTCTCTCTCTCTCTTATATCTTCTTCTCTGTGATTTATTTATCTGATTGTGTGTTTGTGTATTCATTTTGGAATAGTTTGCCTAACACGAGGTGTGTGTGCTCAGAATTCATTTATCAGCGGAAGGGATGGATTGAGGGGTGTGGGTTTTTACCTGAGTCACTTCTTAAACTAGGGGCATGTGCCTTCTCTCTCTCTAGCTAGTTGGAGTGTTTTGCCTTTAAGTGACACTCTCTTTAAAACATTACAAACATGCTGTAGTAAGATGAGCTTAAATGTAAATATTGATAAAACAAAAGTCATGGTTTTCAGGAAAGGTGGATTTTTAGGAAAGCACTAAAATTGGCATTACAGTGGAAAGCAATTAGAGATAGTAAACAGTTATTGCTATCTGTATGTTGTCCGTCGTGTCCAACGATGACCTCTAAATCAGCAGAGGAGGTAGCTGCTGTTTTGGAAACTGGGCAGAAATTTGATTATAGTGGAGATGCTTTGCCCACAGTACATCCCCACTCTCTCGGCCAAGTGGGCATAAGGACAGTCAGCGTTGGAGATGTTCTCCAAAGGCCAACCAGCCCCCAGGGCTGCAGCACACAAGGACTGCGAGTCAAGCCTCCTAGTCAGAGAGTCATAGTCGATCACTACAGACTAAGCTGTAAAGTGGAATTCCATGAGTGGGAAAGCCACTGGTCATACAGCCTCTCACTTTGGTGTTGCCCCCAGCGTCAATGGTTTAATTAAAAACTGTGATAAAGCCCAGGCGCTGACGGCACAATTGCTATCTAGGATTTACTTTTACAACTAAGATCAGCGTTAAAAAAGGAACCAGACATCTAGCTGTGAAAGGAAGGAAAGCTGTCATTGAACTAAAAAAAAGTTGTTAGTAAATATAAGGAAACGACACCAAATGTTTTCTTTAAAATTTGTGATACCAAAATTCAGCCCATTCTGGTAGATTCATCTGAAGTATGGGGCTTGAACAGACTTGATCACATTGAAAAAGTTCATGTCATGACATGTAAAAGGTTCTTGGGTGTCCCAGTGAGAACACCAAATAACGTGGTATTTGGAGAGTTGGGGAGGTACCCATTATATATCAATTCTTATGTAGCTTGTTTAAGATATTGGTTGAAAGTGTTGCGGATGGATGTTGAAAGGTTGCCTCATATGGCGTACAAAATGTTACTTAATTTAGACATAGCTGGCAAAAGCTGTTGGGTTTCAAAGGTGAGAGCAATTCTGTGTGGGGCAGGTTTTAACATTGTATGGATGCAGCAAGGTGTTGGAGATGAAAAGATGTTGCTACGTTTGTTTAAACAGCGGCTAATTGATATGTTTATCCAAGAATGGGATGGAACAATCAGAGAACGTGAAAGGTATAGCATTTATAGGTCTTTTAAAGCAATTTTTCAAAAGGAGAAGTACATTTATGATATGGAGATGTATTGTTTTCGTGTGGCTATTACGCAGTTAAGATTTAATGTGCTTCCTATCAATAATAATGTCAACAGATATAGCGATTCTATAAGAGACAAAAGTTGTCCTTTCTGTGTGAACAAAATAGAAAATGAATGTCACTTCATATTTGATTGCAGTTTGTATAAAGATTTAAGAGAGAAATTTCTTAAAGAATCAAAATGCATGACACTATCCAGATTGCTGAAAGGAACAAATGAAAATCACCGTCACAATCTCTCCAGGTATGTTTTTCATGCTATGAACAGACGAAAGAAAAGCATTTTGTAATTGTGCTGTTGTTTGTAGGCTACTCCTTGTTTCCATTATAAGTTATTGTGGCTGCTAGATGTACTGTTCTTTTGATTATCTTATATGCATTGACTTCGTGTTTTGCTTTCAAGGTTTATCGTCTTAATGTTTTGTTTATTTGAATGATGTACTTGGTGTGATGGGGACGGCATAGCTCAGTGGTCGGAGCACTCGCTTTCCCCCAGCCAAGTTAAGCAGCGTCGAGCGTGGTTACCAGTTGGATGGGTGACCGTTTGCGTGCCATGGCTTCAGTACAGTACCCCCAGTTCCCCCAGTTCCCCCAGCTGTAAATGGGTACCTGCCCTCTTTGGGGTCAGGGAAGGTAAAGCAGCGAGGGAGAGGAGATGGGCGCCGCCCTCAATATGCTGGCCCTAGAGAAGTGAGGTCTCTGACGCCTCGCTCCCCTACGACCTTATAGGTTATGGGACACCTTTACCTTTACCTTTTTACTTGGTGTGATGCCACCAGGAGAGCTGGCTTAGATGGAAAATGTGACGATCTCTTTTGCATTTCGTTTCCTTCACTTGCCTTTTTTCCTTGCCCTCTGTATGTATTGTGGCCAAAGACCAATGTACATTAAACGTGTTCATAGTTCAGAGTTCTCTCTCTCTCTCTCTCTCTCTCTCTCTCTCTCTCTCTCTCTCTCTCTCTCTCTCTCTCTCTCTCTCTCTCTCTCTCTCTCTCTCTCTCTCTCTCTGTGTAAGCCAAGTGTGTAAGTGAC
>CM054137.1:3097043-3107043 GCA_028751875.1 Rapana venosa | reverse complement strand
TGTAACCTCAACTGTTTGCATTAAACAAAACCATTTTCCACACTGCATTTGACAGGAATGGAAATGTAGTCAACCATTGTCATACAATGTTACTCTGGTCTGTCTCTTGTCTCAATTCTAACAACGTTTTTTTTTTTTTGTCGGAAAAGAACAACATTGATGAAAATATGTGAAGAGTGGTCCGAGATACAGATACTACTTATGAGGTAGAACATTCTTCGGAAGAGAAGAGCACTTTGGACATTCGATGCCTAACTAAATGTCCTTTGATCAAACAATAATATATTTCCCTTTTCTTTTGAGTTGGTCAGAGGGACAGCTCAATCACTGTGATGAAGACAGCAGTCTCTGTGATGAAGGCAGCAGTCACTGTGATGAAGACAGCAGTCACTCTCTGTGATGAAGACAGCAGTCACTGTGATGAAGACAGCAGTCACTCTCTGTGATGAAGACAGCAGTCACTCTCTGTGATGAAGGCAGCAGTCTCTGTGATGAAGGCAGCAGTCTCTGTGATGAAGGCCGCAGTCAGTGTGATGAAGACAGCTGTCAGTGTGATGAAGACATCAGTCACTCTCTGTGATGAAGACAGCAGTCACTGTGATGAAGACAGCAGTCTCTGTGATGAAGACAGCAGTCACTCTCTGTGATGAAGGCAGCAGTCTCTGTGATGAAGACAGCAGTCACTCTCTGTGATGAAGGCAGCAGTCTCTGTGATGAAGACAGCAGTCAATCTCTGTGATGAAGACAGTAGTCACTGTGATGAAGACAGCAGTCACTCTCTGTGATGAAGACAGCAGTCACTGTGATAAAGGCAGCTGTCAGTCTCTGTCATGAAGACAGCTGTCAATCTCTGTCATGAAGGCAGCTGTCCATCTCTGTCATGAAGGCAGCTGTCCATCTCTGTCATGAAGGCAGCTGTCAGTCGCTGTTAATGAAGACAGCTGTCCATCTCTGTTAATGAAGGCAGCTGTCACTCTCTGCCATGAAGGCAGCTGTCAGTCTCTGTTAATGAAGACAGCTGTCCATCTCTGTTAATGAAGGCAGCTGTCACTCTCTGTCATGAAGGCAGCTGTCAGTCTCTGTTAATGAAGACAGCTGTCCATCTCTGTTAATGAAGGCAGCTGTCACTCTCTGTCATGAAGGCAGCTGTCACTCTCTGTCATGAAGGCAGCTGTCAGTGTGATGAAGACAGCAGTCAATCTCTGTCATGAAGGCAGCAGTCACTCTCTGTGATGAAGACAGCTGTCAGTGTGATGAAGACAGCAGTCAATCTCTGTCATGAAGGCAGCAGTCAATCTCTGTCATGAAGGCAGCAGTCACTCTCTGTCATGAAGACAGCAGTCAATCTCTATCATGAAGACAGCAGTCACTCTCTGTCATGAAGACAGCAGTCAATCTCTGTCATGAAGACAGCTGTCAATCTCTGTCATGAAGACAGCAGTCACTCTCTGTCATGAAGACAGCAGTCAATCTCTGTCATGAAGACAGCAGTCACTCTCTGTCATGAAGGCAGCAGTCAATCTCTGTCATGAAGGCAGCAGTCACTCTCTGTGATGAAGACAACTGTCAGTGTGATGAAGACAGCAGTCAATCTCTGTCATGAAGGCAGCAGTCAATCTCTGTCATGAAGGCAGCAGTCACTCTCTGTCATGAAGACAGCAGTCAATCTCTGTCATGAAGACAGCAGTCACTCTCTGTCATGAAGACAGCAGTCAATCTCTGTCATGAAGACAGCTGTCAATCTCTGTCATGAAGACAGCAGTCACTCTCTGTCATGAAGACAGCAGTCAATCTCTGTCATGAAGACAGCAGTCACTCTCTGTCATGAAGACAGCAGTCACTCTCTGTCATGAAGACAGCTGTCAATCTCTGTCATGAAGGCAGCAGTCAATCTCTGTCATGAAGGCAGCAGTCAATCTCTGTCATGAAGGCAGCAGTCACTCTCTGTGATGAAGACAGCTGTCAGTGTGATGAAGGCAGCTGTCAGTCTCTGTCATGAAGACAGCTGTCAGCCTCTGTCATGAAGGCAGCTGTCCATCTCTGTTAATGAAGACAGCAGTCAATCTCTGTCATGAAGGCAGCTGTCAGTCTCTGTCATGAAGACAGCAGTCAATCTCTGTCATGAAGACAGCTGTCCATCTCTGTTAATGAAGACAGCAGTCAATCTCTGTCATGAAGGCAGCTGTCAGTCTCTGTCATGAAGGCAGCAGTCAATCTCTGTCATGAAGACAGCTGTCAGTCTCTGTCATGAAGGCAGTTGTATGTTGCAGGTTCTGCCAGTGGCTGGCTATAGAGCTGCATGGCCACTGGGTGTGGGTCAGGTCAGGTCAGATCAGGTCAGATGAGGTCAGGTCAGATGAGGTCAGGTCAGGTCAGGTCAGGTCAGATCGTCTTTGGGAGTACCTCAGTCATACAGACAGATAATCATGTCAGTATTGACACCACTCTGAAAACACCCAGGAGGCTTTTGGAGTTGCATTCTCTGCAGTGTGGGTCTTTAGAGAGGGGGGGGGGGGGGGGGGCTTTGAACGGGAGGAAGAGTGGTTGGAATTTCAACTCAGAGAGAGAGAGAGAGAGAGAGAGGCAGGCAGGCAGGCAGGCAGGCTGGAATCTGGCAGAGGAAAATTCTCACGGCCCACTTTGATTTCAACCACCTGCATGTTTTTAATCATGGCACGTGCATATGGACAGATTAATGAGTGACTCGCACCACCATTTCGCCTCCATGCGCGCGCGCGCGTGTGTGTGAGAGAGAGAAGAAATAAGAACAAGTAAACGTCATAACAGCTCCCCCCCCCCCCCCACACACACACAAATGCAACACATTGTTGGCCAGGATTGCCACCAAGCGGTAGGAACAATCCAACACATTGTTGGCCAGGGTTGCCACCAAGCGGTAGGAACAATCCAACACATTGTTGGCCAGGATTGCCACCAAGCGGTAGGAACAATCCAACACATTGTTGGCCAGGGTTGCCACCAAGCGGTAGGAACAATCCAACACATTGTTGGCCAGGGTTGCCACCAAGCGGTAGGAACAATCCAACACATTGTTGGCCAGGATTGCCACCAAGCGGTAGGAACAATGCGCAAATGGCAATGGGAGCCACGCTGGAGGGGGGAGGGGGGACTTTTCCAGGTGCAAGTCGTTGTGGTATGATTCAAAACTCCACACCGACACAAATGGCCACTTGCCTGCCCCTTTATCTCCGCTATAGCCTTGTAAAACATCGCGGGTATCTCTTCGGCGGGTGGCTGCTGGCAGCTTGGTTGGGTCGGCCTGTGTTGGTGTGGGGTGATGGTAGGCTATGGGGGCTGGGGGGGGGGGGGGGGGGGGGGGGGTGGGTGATGCGCCCCTCTATTGCCGGCCACAGGCAGGCAGTTCGCCAGTATCGCCACCAGGCCCCCCCCCCCCCCCCCCCCCCCCCCCCCCCCAGCCTGCTGTGGGCTACAGCAGCAGCAGCAGCAGCAGCACACAGGGCCACACAGCCTCCCTCCTCCCCCCAATTTCTTGCATCATTATCTCCCTTTCTGGCAGGAGTTGTCTCCCGACCACACAGGGGAGACCATTCTCGTGTTTCGTCCAGGTGGTGAGCACGGAGTTAGGCTACCTGCTCCTTTCTTGGGGAAGGGGGTAAGAGTGAGGGGGGGGGGATGTTTAGTGTGTGTGTGTGTGGGGGGGGGGGGGGAGGTATTATTTATTTTGTTGTTTGGAGCTCTCTCTCTCTCTCTCTGTTCTTTTGTTCTGTCCCCCCCCCCCCCCCCCCCCTATTTTTTTGTTTGGGGTGTGTTCCTCTCATTTCCCTGTTTTCTTTCTCCTTTTCGCGCTGTTCCTTCTTTTTCATGTTCTTTCTTCTTCCTTTCTTTCTTCCTTCCTTCCTTACTTTTGCTGTCAGCTGACACTGCTACAGGATCCCTGCATTTCATCCTCAGATACGGATGAGTTTTGTCTCGCTGCCTGCACTCCTCTTTCTTATCAGTATGGACAATTCCCAATGATTCAGAGAGGGAGGGAGGGAGGGAGGCAGAGAGCACTCTCACAGACATTGCAGAGGCACTCAGAGTGTGCAGGACCAGAGTGAAAGGTGTCAGATACAATCACAGCAGCCATCTCCTCCATGGCTGTAGAGATGGTCTATTAATAGCATTAGCATGGTTAGAGCAGTCATGACATCACGAGACGGGACAGAGTAGCCTAGTGGTTAGAACATTGCGCTCGCAATCTGACGACCCGGGCTCGATTCCTGTTCAAGGGGATATTTTCCCCTGGAGTTAACATAAGTGCAGACTCCACTCTCCCCAAAAGTCCTTCGGATGAGACTATAAACCGAGGCCCCGTGTGTGAACGCACAAGCTTCCAATGTAGGCAATTCTCTTTTGTCGGATTCTGTAGCTTAAAATGCATTTCTTCTTCTTCTTCTTCTTCTTCTTCTTCTTCTTCTTCTTCTTCTTCTTCTTCTTCTTCTTCTTCTTCTTCTTCTTCTTCTTCTTCTTCTTCTTCTTCTTCTGCTGCTGCTGCTGCTACTGCTACCACCACTACCCGGACTACTACTGCTACACATGTAAACCCATCAGTTTGGGTTGAGAGAAAGAGCAAGATTTTTGTTTCAAACGAAAAACTGGCCACTGTGTTTAAAACAGTACATAATAATAATAATAATGTATGGAATTTATATAGCGCTGAATCTTGTAAAGCAACAAATCAAAGCGCTCAGATGTATAACGAGTTCAACACAAAGTCTAAATCATAAAAAAAAGAAACAAAACAAAAGAAAATCTGAAACAAAAGAAAATGATAAACATAACCCTCAGATATTGTTTGTCTACACTGGCAACATATTTTTCAAACAACTTGAGTGGGGTTTTTTATTTGAAGGGAAAAGCTACCTTTTCCATTATTTGAGAGTACGGCCAATTTTTATTTGTTTGCACTACACACCTTTGATATTTTCCCCAAAAGTATTTCTTCAGAATGGATTTGATTAACAAACAAAGCAGCAAATGGCAGACGGTGATCATAGCAAGCATGGAGTTTGAGTTCACTAACCTTTGTCAGGAAGACTTTGCCAGGCGCACAATATTCCATATTACTTCAACCATAATTATCAACAAACTAATTTTCTAAATGACGTAAAATATGAGAGTAATGAGTCAAAAACTATATCATGATAGCAGCTGTTAAACATCAGTACGCTGGTCAACCCTCGATTTCTTGTCATTCTGTCAATGACATAAATCCCATCATTCTCTGCACAGGAAGAGTGTGGAAAAACGGAACAGGGGAGAGAAGCCAGAGGACGCTAAACAAAGTAAAGCAACCTAAGCAGTGATGCTGAACGCAGAAGCGCTTTGAGAACATGAATGGACGGCGTCTTGCAGAGCTCCCCACCCGTCAGCAGGGCCAGGCAGGAGGGCAGGAGATGGGCAAAGGCCGTGCCGTGCACGTCAACTCCGCCAGTGTCGTGCGCCGCGTCATCCGTCACTGCTGTGCTGTGCCGTGCCGTGCTGTGCTGTGCTGTGTTGTGCTGTGCCGTGCTGTGCTGTGCCGTGCCGTGCTGTGCTGTGCTGTGCTGTGCTGTGCTGTGTTGTGCTGTGCTGTGCCGTGCTGTGCCGTGCTGTGCTGTGCTGTGCTGTGCTGTGCCGTGCTGTGCTGTGTTGTGCTGTGCTGTGTTGTGCTGTGCTGTGTTGTGCTGTGCCGTGCTGTGCTGTGTTGTGCTGTGCTGTGCTGTGGTGCACAGCACTGTGCCGTGTTTGTTGTTGCATGTTTCACGCCTAGCCTCTCACGCTGGGGAGAATTTAGGAGGGGAAGATGCAATGCCCACACATCGTCAGCAGCAGCAGCGCTGCAAAGGCTGAAAGCTGGGAGAGAGTGATTTGGTCTGTGTTCTGAGACTACCAACCACTATCTGCTTCTCTTTCTTGGCCTTTCTTTCTTTCTTTCTTTCTTTCTTTCTTTCTTTCTTTCTTCTTCTTCTTTCTTTCTTTTCTTTTCTCTTCTTCTTTTCTTTCTTCTTCCTTCCTTTCTTCTTTCTTTCTTTCTTCTTTCCTTCCTTTCTTCCTTTCTTTCTTCTTTCTTCCTCTTTCCTTCCTTCTTCCTTCCTTCCTTTCTTCTTTCTTTTCTTTCTTCCTTTCTTTCTTCTTTCTTTCTTCCTTTCTTTCTTTCTTTCTTTCTTTCTTTCTTTCTTTCTTCCTTCTTCCTTTCTTTCTTCTTCTTTCTTTTTCTTTCCTTTCTTTCTTTCTTTTCCTTTTTTCTTTCTCTTCTCTTTTTCCTTTTCTTTCTTCTTTCTTTCTTTCTTTTTTCCTTCTTCTTTCTTTCTTTCTTTTTCTTTCCTTTCTTTCTTCCTTTCTTTCTTTCTTTCTTTTCTTTCTTTTTCCTTTCTTTTCTTTCTTTCTTCTTTCTTTCTTTCTTTCCTTCTTCTTTCTTCTTTCTTTTCTTTCTTTCTTCCTTTCTTTCTTCTTTCTTTCTCTTCCTTCCTTTCCTTTCTTTCTTTCTTTCTTTCTTTCTTTCTTTCTTCTTTCTTTCTTTTCTTTTCTTCCTTTCTTTTTCTTTTTCTTTTTTTTCTTTCTTTCTTTCTTCATTTTTCTTTCCTTTCTTTCTTTCTTTTCTTTCTTTCTTTCTTTTCTTTTTTCTTTCTTCCTTTCTTTCTTTCTTTTCTTTCTTTCTTTCTTCTCTTTCTCTTCTTTCTTTCTTTTTCTTTTCTTTCTCTTTTTCTTTCGTTCTTTTTTCCTTCCTTTTCTTTCTTTCTTTCTTTCTTTCTTCCTTTCTTGCCTTTTCCTTTTTGTCTTTTTTTTTATTTGTTTTTTTCTTTCTTTCACAGTTTTTTTTTTTTCGCTTTTCTTTCTTTCTTTCTTCTTATGATCCTTTTTTTTATTCCTCCTTTTCTCTTTCTTTTTGTTTCTTCTTTCTTCGTTCCTTTTCTTCTTTTCCTTCCTTTCTTGTTTCGTTTCTTTCTTTTTTCTTATCTCTTTTTCTTGCTTTCTTTCTCTTTTATGATTCTTCTTTTTACCTCCTTCTCTCTTTCTCTCTTTCTTCTTCGTTCGTTCCTTTCTTCCTTCTTTCTTTCTTTCTTTCTTTCTTCCTTTCTTCCTTCTTTCTTTCTTTCTTTCTTTTCTTTCTTTCTTTCTTTCTTTCTCTTTCTTTTTCTTCTCTTTCTTTCATTTCTTGTTCTTTCTTTCTTTCTTTTTCTTTCTTTCTTTTCTTTCTTTGCTTCTTTCTTTCTTTCTTTTTTCTTTCTTTCTTTTCTTCTTTTCTTTCTTTTCTTTCTTCTTTTCTTTCTTTCTTTCTTTCTTTTCTTTCTTTCTTTCTTTCTTTTTTCTTTCCTTTCTTTCTTTTCTTTCTTTCTTTCTTTTCTTCTTTCTTTTCCTTTCTTTTTCATCTGTGTTCTGTTTGCCACCCTCTGTTTCCATCTAATGGAGTGTTTTCTGATCATTATCTCCCTTTGTGTTGACAGTTAAAGCGTTGGTGATGAAACCATTGACAGTCTTTACAGTGATGAATTCAGGTTATCTTGTGTAAGGCCTGTTTGTTTCGACAGTGACTGTATTTATGATGAAACCATTGACAGTCTTTACAGTGATGAATTCAGTTTATCTTGTGTAAGGCCTGTTTGTATTTACAGTGACTGTATTTATGATGAAACCATTTACAGTCTTTACAGTGATGAATTCAGGTTATCTTGTGTAAGGCCTGTTTGTTTCGACAGTGACTGTATTTATGATGAAACCATTGACAGTCTTTACAGTGATGAATTCAGGTTATCTTGTGTAAGGCCTGTTTGTTTCGACAGTGACTGTATTTATGATGAAACCATTGACAGTCTTTACAGTGATGAATTCAGTATATCTTGTGTAAGGCCTGTTTGTTTCGACAGTGACTGTATTTATGATGAAACCATTTACAGTCTTTACAGTGATGAATTCAGGTTATCTTGTGTAAGGCCTGTTTGTTTCGACAGTGACTGTATTTATGTGAAAACCATTTACAGACTTTACAGTGATGAATTCAGGTTATCTTGTGTAAGGCCTGTTTGTTTCGACAGTGACTGTGTTTATGATGAAACCATTTACAGACTTTACAGTGATGAATTCAGGTTATCTTGTGTAAGGCCTGTTTGTTTCGACAGTGACTGTATTTATGATGAAACCATTTACAGTCTTTACAGTGATGAATTCAGGTTATCTTGTGTAAGGCCTGTTTGTTTCGACAGTGACTGTATTTATGATGAAACCATTTACAGTCTTTACAGTGATGAATTCAGGTTATCTTGTGTAAGGCCTGTTTGTTTCGACAGTGACTGTGTTTATGATGAAACCATTTACAGACTTTACAGTGATGAATTCAGGTTATCTTGTGTAAGGCCTGTTTGTTTCGACAGTGACTGTATTTATGATGAAACCATTTACAGTCTTTACAGTGATGAATTCAGTTTATCTTGTGTAAGGCCTGTTTGTTTCGACAGTGACTGTATTTATGATGAAACCATTTACAGTCTTTACAGTGATGAATTCAGTTTATCTTGTGTAAGGCCTGTTTGTTTCGACAGTGACTGTATTTATGATGAAACCATTTACAGTCTTTACAGTGATGAATTCAGGTTATCTTGTGTAAGGCCTGTTTGTTTCGACAGTGACTGTATTTATGATGAAACCATTGACAGACTTTACAATGATGAATTCAGGTTATGTTGTGTAAGGCCTGTTTGTATTTACAGTGTCTGTGTTTATGATGAAACCATTGACAGTCTTTACAGTGATGAATTCAGTTTAAGTTATATAAGGTCTGTTTGTATTTACAGTGATGAATTCAGTGTATGTGTACCGATGACATAATGAATAAAGTAATCACAACTGTAATCCCCCCCAAAAAAACAACAACAACAGTTGTTTAACAATGTTGACAATAATAGAACGTTTTGTGTTTATACATAATACCACATTTTGCTTGTATCGTTTTGTTCTGCTAGCAAGTAGTGATATTGTAAACACTGGGAGGGGCATAGGATGTCTGTTCTGCAGTAGTATTTGCCCTTATATCCTTTTTCTTATTTGCTGTTTCTTTTGGGGGGTTTTAACAGTAAAGTATTAATGATATCCTTTTCTAACTCTTTTTTATAACCTGGGGATGATGGATTAAGCAGAATACCTGGCGTCCTCAGCACGGCTTGGTTTTATTGGCCTTGAGGAGTCAGTTGATGGTGAGGTACTTTGTTAGCTAATGTTCCTTTTTTCTTGAGATTGATGGTGAGGTACTTTATTATCTAATGTTCCTTTTTTCTTCAGATTGATGGTGAGGTACTTTATTATCTAATGTTCCTTTTTTCTTCAGATTGATGGTGAGGTACTTTATTATCTAGTATTCCTTTTTTCTTCAGATTGATGGTGAGGTACTTTATTATCTAATGTTCCTTTTTTCTTCAGATTGATGGTGAGGTACTTTATTATCTAGTGTTCCTTTTTTCTTCAGATTGACGGTGAGGTACTTTATTATCTAATGTTCCTTTTTTTCTTCAGATTGATGGTGAGGTACTTTATTATCTAATGTTCCTTTTTTCTTCAGATTGACGGTGAGGTACTTTATTATCTAATGTTCCTTTTTTCTTCAGATTGACGGTGAGGTACTTTATTATCTAATGTTCCTTTTTTCTTCAGATTGACGGTGAGGTACTTTATTATCTAATGTTCCTTTTTTCTTCAGATTGACGATGAGGTACTTTGTTATCTAATGCTCCTTTTTTCTTCAGATCGACCCTGTTAGATGTTTGAAGAGAAACGATGGTGTCGTTTAGAACTTGAGGTGAAGGTTGTTGGAGTTTCTGGCATTGAATAAAGCGGCAGCCCTGACATGGCCTTCGTGGTCGGCGGGGCGTTAAAGAGCATGGAATGGAAAGAGCTAACTAGCTGGCGATCCAACTGACACAACAAAGAGAAAGGAACTCAGCAAAAGAAACGCCCAGTCCCCATAGACGGAATGGGGCTCATTTGGTCAAAGTCAACGCAGTAG
>CM054137.1:3077043-3094543 GCA_028751875.1 Rapana venosa | reverse complement strand
CTTCCTTTCTTTCTCCGGCCTATACCTCAGGATTGAGGGGTCGCTACAGGGGTCCCATATATCCTGCTCCACCATTGCTATGATGTCATCAGAGCCCCATAACGAGGCTGATAAGGAAGAACATGGCGGCGCCCCGAACAGTCGTGTAAGTGTGAATAGAGAGCCTAGCTTGTTTTCCCTATCGCGGGAAAAGTCGGCTCAAATCACATCGTTGCCTATCTCGCCCCAAGCCGTCTCACATCACAATTTGTGATCAGCTTGGGGCTGTATCTGTTCTTTCCGGTTCCTTTTCTTCGCTAGCTTTTCTTTTTTTAAATAGCTTTCTTTTGTTGGCTGTGCCTTTGAATGTGTGTGTGTGTGTGTGTGTGTGTGTGAGAGAGAGAAGAGAGAGAGAGAGAGAGAGAGAGAGAACAATTTGAATTGATTTTGAGAGAAAGGGATACACATCATATTATAACATAGCTGTTTTGCATCCAGCCCTCAATCAGAAATAACTGAACAAATGAAGAAACATGAAGATGGATTCTCAAATAATTCATGGATTTTGAGAGAGAGTGTGTGTGAGAGAGAAAATGACAATGATAATGGTTTATTGTGGTAAGCTTTCAAGCCCATTCACAAGGGGACAGTGAGGAGGGGACTGGGCACAAACACATGTTCAACTAAGACCAGAAAAACAATTCACCACAGCCCAGATAACCATCACGACATGGATTCCATGTCATGGTTCAACAGCTGCAACAAAACACAGTTATTGTCAACGATGATTGATGACTGTGATTCTTTAGCAGAGGGAGAACAATGAACAACGCTTACTGCTGTTCAAGCTTTGCCAGCCATACAGCACTGCGTCTGGGGATTCATGGAGACATGCCATGTGCTTGAGAAATTTATGCCATGTATAAACCCAACTGGACCCAAAAGTTGATATGGAAACAACGTCATTTTTATTTATTTATTTTATTTATTATAATTATATTTTATTTATTATTTTATACCGAGGATAATGGAATAAGCACTCATGTGCTTTTTTTTTTTTTTTTTACTTAGTCCCCGTGTGTATGCGGTTTTGTAAATTTTGTCATCTGTTCCCACCGGCACACAATGGCCTACTCTTTCGAAAAGCGGAACAGGATTTAACGTGTGCGCAAGATGTTCTGCATGCGTTCGCACACGGGGCCTCGGTTTATAGTCTCATCCGAAGTTCAGTTCCCAGCTGTACCCTGAAACCAGATTGTGGCTGCCTCAATGGCGGGTGGGGGAATGGTCGCAATCACAAACATCTCTCCACTGGTGAGCGTCGGACCTCTAGCCAAGAAATTATAACTTTAAAAAAAACATCTAAAAAGGGGAAAAGAGGACTGAGAGTTTTTATGACGTCAATTAACTTATGTTTGAAATAACTTAGGAACTAGGGGAGAGCAAAAGGCACTGGCCGCATACCATGTGACAGTGAAGGTGTGCAATGCCCTAAAGGTGGTTCTCTGGGGTCTGAGAGAGAGAGAGAGAGAGAGAGAGAGAGAGAGAGAGAGAGAGAGAGAGAGAGATCTTATTGAACAATTTCCAAACTTTTTTTTTATCAAGGGAAAAGAATAAGCACACATCCAGTCCTTAGTCAAATAAAATCACAATAATAAATGGAGAGAGAGAGAGAGAGAGGGAGAGAGAGAGAGAGAGACAGACAGACAGACAGACAGACACTCAACTTCAGGGCAGTGTTCTATTTTGCTCGTGGAAAGCTCGGCTGTCTGTCACCTTGCAGTGCAGTCAGTCCAATGACTTGTCTTCCACTGACATGCCGTCCACATTCCACCCTTCCACGCCTCCTTCCACCCCCCATCCCTCAGCCCTGAGAGAGAGAGAGAGAGAGAGCTGAAGGAGAAGGTAATGTGTTTGTGTGTCACGCCCGATTAACAGACAATAAGGGCAGTGCGTACACACTGAAGAGAGAGAGAGAGAGAGAGAGAGAGAGAGAGAGGGAGAGAGAGAAAGAGAGAGAGAGAGAGAAGAGAGAGAGGGGTGAAGGGGAGAGGGCTGGGCTTTTTGTGGTGATGGTGATGGTGAGGGGGGAGGGAGTGGTAGCAATTCTCAGGGTGTTCTTTTCCAACATGCCGGTACTAATCATCTCCCTTTCTGGATGCCGCTGGAGTTTGTGTATACATACGTACATACATACATACATACATACATACATACATACATACATACATACATACATGTGTCTTTGCCCCTCTGGCCTTTTCCTTTTCCGTGCAGTGTGTGTGTGTGTGTGCGTGTGTGTGTGTGTGTGTGTGCGCGCGCGCTTGGTTTTCTTTTCTTTGTTTCGTTTTGTTTGTGTTTTTTGTTTTGTTGTCAGTCTTTTTTTCTCTCTTGCTGTCATGATGTTGTCCCTGATAAGGATGGGGTCCGCCCATATACCTATGGGTCGTAGGGGAGCGAGGCGTCAGAGACCTCACTTCTCTAGGGCCAGCATATTGAGGGCGGCGCCATCTCCTCTCCCTCGCTGCTTTACCTTCCCTGACCCTAAAGAGGGCAGGACCCATTTACAGCTGGGTGAACTGGGGAACTGTACTGAAGCCAAAGCGCACAAACCGTCACCCATCCAACTGGTAACCACGCTCGATGCTGCTTAACCTTAGCTGGGGGAAAGCGAGTGCTCTGACCACTGAGCTATCCGTTACATGAGTGATTATCCATTATCCTCGAATTAACAGAATTTGATTTGATTTGATTTGATCTCTCTCTCTCTCATCTCTCTCTTCTCTCTCTCTCATCTCTCTCTCTTCTCTCTCTCTCTCTCTCTGTCGGTGGTGTTTGTTTTTCTCTTTTTTTTTTTTTTCCGTTGAATTTTTTTTTTTGTTGGGGGGGCGGGGGTCTTTTTGTTTGTTTTTCCCCCTTATTTTTCTTTTGTTTGTCTTTTTTTGGGGGGTGGTGGGGTTGTTTTAGGGATTTTCTTTTAGTTGTTTGGTCTTTTTGTTTTTTGTTTTTGTTTTTTTGAAAGGGTTATTTCCCTTTGTTTCTACTGCGTGTGAGTATGAGTATTTGGGTTATTATTAAGATGTATCCCTACGGGCGGGGACTGGATGTAAAAAAGCACATGAGTGATTATTCATTATCCTCGAAATAAAAGAATTGTCATTGTCATTGTCTGTCTGTCTGTCTCTCGGTCTCTGTCTGTCTCTGTCTCTGTCTCTCTCTGATCGTGATTGTTGTCTGCCGTGGTGCCAGAGTTATACCGTTCTTTCACACTGCCGATATGCAGTCTGGCAGCGGGAGGAATGGCAGGAGGGAAGGGGGATTTCATGGAGGATTTCATGGAGGATTTCACGGAGGATTGGGGGAGGATTACGTCAGTTGCTGGTTCTAGCGCAGATCAGGCCGCTTAGCCGTGATCTGTTGTAACAGACTGGTGTTGTGTGGCTTGGTGCGGTGTGTGGTGTGGCGTGAGGGGTGTGTGTATGTTAAGAGAGAGAGAGAGAGAGAGAGAGAGAGAGAGAGAGAGAGAGAGAGAGAGAGAGAGAGAGGAGAGAGAGAGAGAGAGAGAAAGAGCAGCATGCATGCTTGTGCGGGCATGACTGCGCACATTATGTGTGCGTGTACATATGCGTGACCGCGCATGAGTGTGCACACTAGTAGTTGTGTGTGTTTTGATGCACGCAAGAAATATTGTGCATGAACAAATAACTTCCCCTTCACACACACACGCAAGCACGCATGCACACACATGCACACAGAGGAACATCTACTGCATAACTATGTGCTTGCACATTGATAGGATGTTTTCTCACAGCTACTCTGAAAATAGACTGACTGCGAGTGCACAACGCCATATATCTGTCATAGTTCTACACACACACACACGCGCGCGCGCGCACTCACGCACGTACACACATGCACACACACACGCACGCACGCATACACACATACGCACGCATGCATGCACACATACACACACACACACACACACACACAAAGAGAACAGAAAGCCTCCTAGGGAAATTCTAGCTACGAACAGTTTTAGATCGTTCGGTAAGGTTTCTCTAGTGCTGGAGGGGAAGGCCAAGTCAAGTCAAGTCAAGTTCAAGTCAAGTCAAGTTCAAGTCAAGTCAAGTTCAAGTTCAAGTCAAGTCAAGTCACGTTGTCCTATTGGCTTACCGTACATAATTATCACACGCTAGGCGGAGACTCGTTTCTGTCATGAAGAGTTCTCCGAAACAAGCCAGCGTGTAAGGAAGCAAGCAAGGAAGGCAGGAAGCAAGCAAGCAAGTTATCTTTGACATATCCTTTTTCCTATCCACCTACTAACCCTCCTCTCCCAGCTGCAAAGTAACCAGGCAATCAAGCAAGCAGTTAGCCAAGCAAGCAGTTAGCCAAGCAAGCAGTTAGCCAAGCAAGCAGTTAGCCAAGCAAGCAAGCCAACAAGCAGATAGCCCATGTCATCTAACCACCACACTCCATCCCACCCACTAGCCAACTTGTTCACAGTGACTCTTGGCTGTCACTGCTCATTCAAGCCTACACTGGGAGAGAGAATGACGGACAGAGAGTGACAAGGACCCTAACTTATCACTTGTCCTGAAGTGGACTATACACTACCAGAGAGAATGACGGACAGAGAGTGGCAAGGACCCTAACTTATCACTTGTCCTGAAGTAGACTATACACTACCAGAGAGAATGACGGACAGAGAGTGACAAGGACCCTAAGTTATCACTTGTCCTGAAGTGGACTATACACTGCCAGAGAGAATGACGGACAGAGAGTGACAAGGACCCTAACTTATCGCCTGTCCTGAAGTGGACTATACACTGCCAGAGAGAAGCACGGACAGACTGTGGCAACAAACACCTCGGCTGAACTAAACTAAACAACAGAAAAAGTCCAAACTGCCAAAGCGGGGGACGGGTAGCCAGGTGGTCAGAGTGTGGTGCTCCTGGTCTGACGGCCCGGGATCCAGCCACCACGGAGGCCCTGCCCGGGTTAGGGAATTTTTCCTCTGGAGTTAGCTTCAGTACTGACTCTACTATCCAAAGAGTCCTTCACATGATACCATAAACCAAGGCCCAGTGTGTAAACGCACGCAGAACATTTGGCGTATACGTTGAAACCTGTACCGCCTTTCGGAAGAGTAGACCATTTCATGCTGAAAGGAGCGGATGAAATAGTAAAAAAAAAAAAAAAAAAAAGCGTGTACACAGGTCTTGTGTTAAGACATCATCCCCGAAGTCGTATGACGGCTACTTTCATGGAGGGAAAAAACGATGGCATACACACAATCTCGTCATTGCTGAACCTCGGAGCTTTAGCTGAAAATAAACCCCAACTGACAAAGTGAAAAAACCCCAAACAAGAACAAGAACAAATACGGCAGTATATCAATGTTTTCCCCCCATAACCTGCACAATCCACCCCCCTCTCTCTCTCAGGTTTATTTTTATGATGTATCCCTATGAGCGGGGACTGGATGTAAAAAAGCAAATGGGTGCTTATTCATTATCCTCGAAATAAGAGAATTTGTCATGGACAGGACAGCTCAATGGTCGGAGCACTCGCTTTCCCCAAGCCAAGTTAAGCAGCGAAGAGCGTGGTTACCACTTGGATGGGTGACTGTTTGCACACCTTGGCTTCAGTACAGTCCCCCAGTTCACCCAGCTGTAAATGGGTACCTGCCCTCTTAAGGGTCAAGGAAGGTAAAGCAGCGAGGGAGAGGAGATGGGCGCCGCCTTCAATATGCTGGTCCTAGAGAAGTTGAGGTCTCTGACGCCTCGCTCCCCTACGACCACATAGGTTACGGGACACTTTCCTTTACCGTTGACATTTTTCTGTCCTCAGAGCACCAGACGTACGGAGAGGTCAACCAGCTCGGCGGGGTCTTCGTTAACGGGCGGCCTCTGCCCAACGCCATCCGCCTGCGGATCGTGGAGCTGGCCCAGCTGGGGGTCAGGCCCTGCGACATCTCCCGCCAGCTGCGGGTGTCGCACGGCTGCGTCAGCAAGATCCTGGCGCGCTACAACGAAACGGGCTCCATCCTGCCCGGCGCTATCGGCGGCTCCAAGCCGCGCGTGACCACGCCCAACGTGGTGAAGCACATCAAGGCCTACAAGGAGCGCGACCCGGGCATCTTCGCCTGGGAGATCCGCGACAAGCTGCTGTCGGACGGCATCTGCGACAAGTACAACGTGCCCTCCGTCAGCTCCATCTCCAGGATCCTGCGCAACAAGATCGGCTGTGGGGGCGGGGGGGGCTCCGTCAACGGCAGTGCCGGGTCGGGGGGCGGTGGGGGTGGCGGGGGGAGCGGAGGGTCCAGCCCCTCGCAGCAGCCTGCCCCCCCACCACCCGGCCTCGCTAGACCCCAAGAGCAGCCACCCGCCCATGGGCGGCGTGGTGACCTCGGGCCCCGCCCTCTACAACCAGTTCTACCCCTACTCCTGCCCCGCCCCGCCCCCTCCCGCCATGCCCGCCCCCCTCTCCCCCTCCCAGATGATGCCGCACCCCCAGCACCACCACCCCCACCACCCCCAGCACCACCACCCCCAGGCGCCGTCCATGGCTCCCCCCGGGCTGCCCGTGGTGCAGGGCAAGGCCCCCGGGGGCCCCTCCCCCTGCATGATGCGCGCCTGGCCCTCCGCCCACTCCGTGCACGACCTCCTGGCCTTCCGCGCCCCCCAGGCCATGCCCCAGCCCATGCACGTGCCCCCCGAGGCCATCAGCGCCCCCACCCCCATCGGTCCCACCACCACCACCACCACCCCCACCACCCCCACCACCCCAACGCCCCCTACCCCAACATGTCCAACTACTACATGAAGCCCTCCATGTCGCCCATGTACCTGCAGAGCTGAGGTCCACCTGGCGGGGCAGGCCACACCTTCCTCCCACACCTGCCCCAGGTCTCTTTCCTTGCTCGCTGAGGGGCTCGACAACAGCAGCAGGGACAGCACAGCCTTCTCCAAACCTCGGGCCGTCGCGGCCACACTTGTTTTTATGTGTGGAGGAATCTGGCGAAGAGTTCTCCAGTGCAGTGAACCAGAGGTTCCTTACAAACTTGAACAAGAAGAAGCTGCGTGTAGCCCAGATGCTGCTGACCATTCTCTCACAAAGCAGAGGGCAGGCCATCCACACATCTCTCAAGACTGGATGCTGCTGCCTCTGCAGGAGAGGAGTGACTGATTCAAGTGAAGACCACGTGGTCCTTCGCCTGCAAAACGTGGGACCCAGCCTTCCTTCCTTCCTTCCTTCCTTCCTTCCTTCCCTACAGTCAGGGACACCCTAGGCCACCTGCACTGAGGACGCTTCTTGGAGCATCTGTCTGCTGAGCTTTGAGCAGATGTGCCCTGGTTCTTGGAAGCCATCCTGGGAATGGATCGATAACATTGAGGAGAGCAGAGGCTTCTGGAAATGAGACAAGAACATGAGGACTGATGGTCATCGTTGAGTGTGTGAAGCTGTGGACATTATGGACATTTTGGACATTGTGGACAGCAGACTTGAAGCTTCTAGAAGTGAGGAAAAACCCACTGAGACTGATCTTGGTAGAGGAGGCCTTGCCTCCTGTGGATCTCCAGACTTAGCCTGCGTGGCATGATGAATCAGGAACGCTTTGCAGGAAGAGCGCGAGTGGCTGGCATGTTGCGGACAGCTGAGCAGATTGGCAGAACGAGCTGAGGAACTTCTGGCGTGGTTATCACAGTGGTCAAGCGTGGTTATCACAGTGGTCAAGCGTGTGGAGACTGCCCAGTGACCAGTATGTGTGTCAGTGCCTTTGTCTCACTACGTTATCATCACAGACTTTTGCTGACCTTCACATGGTGACCGTGTCTTACTCCTCTTCATCACCTCATACAGGTTTGGCAAAGGTCACCAGAATCATGATCATCATTATCTGTAGTATACCAAGATGTAGGGTGACATTGTCCTACTCTTCCAGCATGTCCTGATGTCCGACAGAAGTGGCTGCAGCTTGTAGTGCCAGAACCACAGGACCAGAACTGGCCCATAATGCTGTGTGTGTGTGTGTGTGTGTGTGTGTGTGTGTGTGTGTGTGTGTGGTCATAGTGAGGGGAAAACCAGAGTAACAATGCACAGTGCAGTCAGTCTTCCATACATGTAGATTGTTTAGAGTTAGGAGATTACGTTCTTGGCTACATTCTTTTTCTTCTACAACAGATTCTTCTTCTTGTTCTTGTTCTTGTTCTTCTTCTTCTTCTTCTTCTTCTTCTCTCTATTATTATTATCATCATCATCATCATCATCATCATCATCATCATCATCATCATCATCATCATCATATCATTACTATTATTATACATTACTGCAACTGCTTCCACTTCTACAACTCCTATTTTCTTTTCTTTATCTGTTGTCTTCTATTTTATTTGTAAGGAAAAAGGAATTGAAGGCTTTGCTGAGCTGACAGAAAACAAGAGGTGGTAGAAGATATACTGAATTAGGACAGGTTTTGGACTTTGCACGTGGACAGTGGCGGCAGCTAGTTGCGGGGAACTGTCCCCGCTCCATTGTCACTGTTGGCTGGACACAGACTGTCTGCTGCAGGGCTCTGAAACCTGGGGATGCTGTGCTGTCTGTCCTCTCTGTGAATGGTGATCTCCCCTTTTGTTGGGCATGATACCGGCCATACACGCTGTGTGTGTGTGTGTGTGTGTGTGTGTGTGTGTTGTGTGTGTGATACGGATTCGTGTCTAGTATGGTCAAATTTTAGCGACAAAATGTGCCTTAAAAAAAAGATAATAATAATTATATGGAATGTATTCAATGCTATATCTTGTGAGAACAAAGCAAAGGCCTATTCATTGTTCACATTTTCATGTTCTTTCCAGATTAGGAGTTTCAGGTTAGAATTATCTCATGTCATCGTTGTTGTTTTTTCAATGTTGCTGTGAGACTTTTTTTGAATGATTGTTATGATATGGCGCCGAACGGGAAACTGATGATTGAACAAAAATAGAATGATTTGATTGGGTGATGAGTGTGGGATGTTTGAACAACAGAATGATTTGATTGGGTGATGAGTGTGGGATGTTTGAACAACAGAATGATTTGATTGGGTGATGAGTGTGGATGTTTGAACAACAGAATGATTTGATTGGGTGATGATGTGGGATGTTTGAACAACGAATGATTTGATTGGGTGATGAGTGGGATGTTTGAACAACAGAATGATTTGATTGGGTGATGAGTGTGGGATGTTTGAACAACAGAATGATTTGATTGGGTGATGAGTGTGGGATGTTTGAACAACAGAATGATTTGATTGGGTGATGAGTGTGGGATGTTTGAACAACAGAATGATTTGATTGGGTGATGAGTGTGGGATGTTTGAACAACAGAATGATTTGATTGGGTGATGGTGTGGGATGTTTGAACAACAGAATGATTTGATTGGGTGATGAGTGTGTATCAGTAGCATGATTTGATTGCTGTTTACACTGTAGAGAAGGGCGGTTTGTGATTTGGGGTGTTTTTTCTTTCTTGTTCTGCTTTTGTTTGTTGGGGGTTTTTTTGGTGTGTTTTATGGGAGGGGAGATTTTGTTTTTGCTGTTATATTGTCTGATATTTTCTCTTTCTTAAAGTTCTTCGTGGTATGGGAGTTTTCCCATAGAACACGTTTTCCCTCTGTTTTGTTGTTGTTCATTTAAAAAATTTTTTTTTTAAGGTTATATCTTTTAATAATTGATTTTCTTAATAAAAAATAATTATTGTTACTTTGTTTTAGAAATCTTTAACAAGAAAAAAGGGAAAACGAAAGTTGATAAAGCATAAGCACGATGTTTCGGGAAAAAAAATGTCAACGAAAAATTCCCCATTTTTTTGTGGTTTGTTTTTTGGATGTTTATTGATTTTATTCAAATATAATGTTTTATTTTGAGGACAATGGAAAAATCACCCGTGACCTTTTTTACATCCAGTCCCCGTGTGCATGCGTTTTGTAAAGTTTGTCATCCGTTCTCACAGACACAAATGTTCTACTCCTCGGAAAGGTAGAACAGGTACTCACGTGCGCTCAAGATATTTTGTTTTGTTTTGTTTTGTTAGTGTGTTGTTATTGTTTTGGCTTGTGTCTGAGAAGAAGAAGAAGGGGATGTCTGAAATGTTGGACACAAGCCTAACTCACATTCAGGCTGGTTTGAGTTGTTGTTTGTTTGTTTGTTTGTTGATCCGTGCTGATATTGTTCATGCTGTCAGAAATAAAATAAAGAGCATGTCTTCTCCTTGTGCCATGAGAATTTCGTCAACGAGCCATGATACTGCTGCCCGACTGCTGTCTGTTTCCGTTGGTGTGACTGGCTATCATTCATCGTGTTGGGTTATTTCTTTGATCATGAATCAAGCTGTGTATGGTTTTGTTTGTGAGTGACTAATGGAAATGCTCTTGGTGTGGAATGTGGAGGTTGGTGAAATGCGAAGCGGGGTTTGTTTTGTTCGTCTGTGTGTCTGTGTCTGCCTGTTTGTTTGTTTGGTGCTGTTTGAAAATCAAATCAATGGTGCTTTAAAAAAAGATATCTTATTGCTGTTTTCTATTTTTTGTTGTTGTTGATGTATACAACACATCACACACACACACACACACACACACACAGACACACACACACACACACACACACACACACACACACACACACACACACACACACACACACACACAGCACACACACATGTGCACACACACACACACAACACACACACACACACACACACACACACAACACACAACACACACACACACACACACACACACACATGTGCACACACAACTTTACAGTATGGTGCTTACCTACAAAACAAAGCTGAATTTTAAAATTTAGGGGTTTCCCCAATATTATCATATCTCAGGAAACCATGTCAATGTTTCATGTCTTTTTCCTTCTTCTTTTTTCTTTCTTTTTTTTTTCATCGTGGTTGGGGTAGATGGTGAGGAGAGGTGTAAGGCGATTTTTGCTTTCTTTCGTTTAACATTAAAAAAAAATCTTTTATTGAATATAGTTCTCTTTCTACTGTGCCTTGGACTCACAGCAGTGTGCAATATTGGGCATCATGATCATAATGGCGCTGTAACTAACACCTGAGTTTGAGCAAACAAGCGTCATTCTCAGCACACTTTGATTCATGTCCACAGCAACTTTTCTGACTCCACTTTATGTGGAATTCTTTCTTTCTTTCCTTTTTGTTTTTTATTCTTCTGTTTTACTCATTGATTAATTATTAGGTTAGTTGGTTGATTGATAGATTAATTTATTCTTTCTTTCTTTTTCTTTGTTGCTCTCTCTGTCTCTCTGTCTGTCTGTCTGTCTGTCTCTCTGTCTGTCTGTCTGTCTGTCTGTCTGTCTCTCTCTCTCTCTCTCTCTCTCTCTCTCTCTCTCTCTCCTCTCTCTCTCTCTCTAAAAAAACAACCAACCAACCAACCACCCAACCAACCACCCAACCAACCAACCAGCCACCCAACCAACCAACCACCCAACCAACCACCCAACCAAGCAAAAGGAAAACCCAAACCTTTGTTCCTATACTTGTCGGGGCTGGCTAGCTAAATAAATAAACAAAATAGAACAAACTTCATGATTTTTTTCTTTTTATTCGTGTATCTATTTATCTATTCATCATTGTCTACCTGCTTTAGTCAGTTTTATTTTCCAGTTGATCTATTGATTATTCTATTAAAAAATCTATGAAAAAAGTCTGGTTTTTAAGTTTTGGTTTTTAACTACCCCGTTGTCACCGGCAATAATAATAATAATAATAATAATAATAATAATAACAACAATAATGAGAAGAAGAAGAATGATGATGAAACTAATAATAATGATGATGATGATGATAATAATAATAATGATAATAATAATGATGATGATGATAATGAGAACAACAACAACAATAATAAGAATGATGATAATGATAATAATAAAGAAACCAACAAAGCAAACACCACCCAGAGAAGAAGGGAGGAGGTAAGCAAACTGGAAAGGCAGGCACTAGTTCGGTCCCCACCACCCACCACCCACCTCCCCCCACTCCCCACCTCCCCCCACCACCCACCCCCACCTCCCCACCTACCCCCACCTCCCACCCCCCCACCTCCCCCCACCACCCACCCTCCCCCCACCACCACCTCCCCACCTCCCCCACCACCCACCTCCCCCCACCACCCACCTCCCCACCTCCCCCCACCACCCACCTCCCCACCTCCCCCCACCACCCACCTCCCCCCACCTCCCCCCACCACCCACCCCCCCAAACCACCCACCTCCCCCCCCACCTCCCCCCACCACCCACCTCCCCACCTCCCCCCACCACCCACCTCCCCCCACCACCCACCTCCCCCCACCACCCACCTCCCCCCACCTCCCCCCACCACCCACCTCCCCCCCTCCCCCCACCAATCTCCTCCTCTTCCCATTATATTATTATTATTATTATTATTATTATTATTATTATTATTATTATTATTGTTGTTGTTGTTGTTGTTATTGTTGCTCTCTCCCCTCCCCATCTCCTCTTTCTTCTGAGTTTATTCAGTTGATGACGACGACGATGATGATGACGACAACGACGATGATGACGACGACGATGATGATGACTATTTTATTTTTTTTTGTAAACTCCTCAGCCGAGTACCCTTTGCCAGATCGATGCTGACAAGAAAACAAGTCACACCAACAACAGAAGAGAGAGAGAGAGAGGGGGGGGGGGGGGGGGGGGGGGGGGGGGGGGGGGGGGGGGGGGGGGGGGGGGGGGGGGGGGGGGGGGGGGGGTGGGGGGGGGGGGGGGGGGGGGGGGGGGGGGGGGGGGGGGGGGGGGGGGGGGGGGGGGGGGGGGGGGGGGGGGGGGGGGGGGGGGGGGGGGGGGGGGGGGGGGGGGGGGGGGGGGGGGGGGGGGGGGGGGGGGGGGGGGGGGGGGGGGGGGGGGGGGGGGGGGGGGGGGGGGGGGGGGGGGGGGGGGGGGGGGGGGGGGGGGGGGGGGGGGGGGGGGGGGGGGGGGGGGGGGGGGGGGGGGGGGGGGGGGGGGGGGGGGGGGGGGGGGGAGAGAGATGAACAAACACATAAAATAGATAAACAAAATAAGGCGATTGAATTTTTCCCAGTAGGACATAGGCTATAGAAATCAGCCTGGAAGAAGCCCAGGTTATACAAAAAACAACAACAAAAAACAAACCCGCATGTGTACGATGTGTGGGGTGTGTGTGTGTGAGTGAGTGTGTGTGTGAGTGATGATGTGTGTGTGTGTGAGTGTGTGTGTGTGTGTGTGTGAGTGTGTAAATTTACTAATAGACAAAGTAACAGACAGACCTTTGTACAAATTTCCACAAACGAATAAGTATCAGTAAATATAATTGCAAGAGAAGACATTTTAATGAGAAGTAACAGAGATGGCAGTGTTTGTTTGTTTGTACAGTTGCTTGGTTGATCATTGTTTGTCCGCCCAAATTATCTGCTGCCTTTATTGATATCCGTCCCATCATTCATTGGTGACGGAGGTGATGACATCACTTCCTGCAGAGTTGTGAACCTCGGGTTGATCAGTATTTTTTTTCTTGTTTTTAATTTTAGCGAAGCAACAATCAAAACTTATTCATTGAAATATTGTATGTATGCATGTTTGTTCATGTCAATCAAAAATATTTTATGCGAATGTGCCTTCAATGTTACTGCTTTAGAAAGTGTGAACGTTTGGACATTTCGTCTTCCTTGTTGGATCTTCAATGCCTTATTCACTTGATCGTTTGTGTTCCAATGATGCTGACTATGTTGGAAATGTCATGTTGGAAATTGCATGCGGGGATGTTGCCTTTGATCAGAGACTGGATAGCTGGTGCTGAGGTGGCCGCACCTCGCCTCACCTGCCCTCGCCACCCACTTCTCTGTCAGCGTGGCCATGCCCATTGAGGACTGCATGTTGCGTTGGTCTTTTTTTTTTTTTTATATATAATATGAAAGAATAAACTTAAACCGGGTAAAAAAAAGGTCTGTGTCTGTGTGTGTGTGTGTGTGGGGAGAAGGAGGGAGGTGTGTGTGAAAAAGGGTGAGTGTGTGTGGGGTGAAATGAGTGGTAAGTGAGTGTGTGTGTGTGTGTGTGTGGGGTGTGTTGTGTGAGTGAGAAGGAGTGAGTGAGTGTGCGCTTGCCACAGGTAGGCTGCGTTTTTGTCCCGTGCGTGCCAGTTTTTAAAATTGCAGCTCGGGAAAAATTTACACTTTTCTGCAATGAGTTTACAACTCTTGGAAAACACACACACACACACACAACACACACACACACATACACACACACCACCACACTGAATTGAATTCAGGAAATTTAATTGCTTCAAGACAAAATAAGCTGGAAATGCCTTTTGCATATGCGGGAATAATATAACAGCAGATCATATATTAACATGTCGCAGTTAAAAGGGCAGATTCCCGTTTTGATGGGATCCCTCCATCAGCAATATTTAGCAGTCTGTCACTAAATTTTACACTTTTTAGATCGCTTAGCATAGTCCCAGTTTTGGGTTTTTTATTATGATTTCTTTGGACTTTAAAGACGCTCTAGTCCAGAAATTATTTTTTCGAGCTTGTTAGATTAAAAAAAAAAAAAAATTAGTATCCACAGTTGTTGCATTCCTATTGTTATTTTTTTTGTGTCATAGGAGGGGGCTAGAGATATTGTGGTTGTAATTGGGTTTTGGGCTGTTTTGGTGTTTCTGGCTCTTGTTTTTTAAAGGGGTTTAGCGAAAGAGTCAAGAAGAGTTTGAAAGTTAGAAAAAATGCTAAAAATCTTAAGGCGTATATGAATGGATCATATATTTCATTAGTTATTTGTTGATTAGATATTATTTCACATCGCATTTCTCAGTTTTCCCTCCCATGCTGCAGCATGAGGCCATCGATGCATTGTTTTTTTTATTTTTTATCAAATACCTAAGGGATGTACCGAATAACAAAAAACATCACAGTAATAGAAGATAGATGCTTGTTAGATAGAGAGTAGTGTGTGTGTAAAGTTGTGTGTGTTGTGTGTTGTGAGTGTGTGGGTGTTGTGCAGTGGAAGGGTGGGTGTGTGCGGTTGACAGGAGGCGGGTTGTGTCGGTGTGCCAGTTTTAATTTTGCGACGCAACCGATGTACCCTTGCATGAGTGACAGTAGGAAAACACACACCACACAAAGAAGAGAAGAGAGAGAAGAAAGCAGGAGGGAGTGGAAGGGGTGGGAGAGGTGAATGGTTAAGGAGAAAGAGATGAACAAACACTTTGAATAGATAAACAAAATAAGGCATATGTTTCAGAAATAGCTATAAAATCCAGTCTGGAAAAGGCCAGATTCCCGTTTAGGTATCCAAACAAATTTACCAACTCAAAAACAAACCCGCATGTGTACGTGTGTGTGTGTGTGTTTGTTGTTGTGATGAGTGAGTGAGTGAGTGAGTGTTTTTGATGCTTTGTGTGTGTGTGAGAGTGTGCTGTTGTGAATTGTTTTGTGTGGTTGTTGAGTTTAAATACTAAAAAAAAGTTACAACAGACCTTTGTACAATTTCCACAAACGAATTAAATATCAGTTCAAATATATTGCAAAGAAGATATTTGTAATGAAGTAACAGAGTTTTGGCAGTGTTTTTTTGTCTTGTTTTGGTGACTCATTCTTCAGGTTGGGACGAGTGTTGTCGCGCAAATTTCGGGGGGCCTTTTGACGCCCGTTTGGGGGGGGGAGATGCAGCTGGGGCGGGTGCTGAGTTTGTGAACCTGCGGGTGGATCAGTATTATTTTTTTTGTTTTTAATTTTCGAACACAATCAAAACTTATTCTTGAAATATTGTATTATCATTTGTTCATTCAATCAAAAATATTTTATGCGAATGTGCCTTCAATTTACTGATGTTTAGAAAGTGTGAACGTTTAGACATTTCGTCTTCCTTGTTGATCTTCATTCTTATTTTGATCGTTTGTGTTCTTATGTGTATTTTGGAAATTGTCATTTGGAAATATGCAATGCCTTTCCTGTATCAAGAACCTGGTGCGGGCTGAGGTGGCTCACCCTCCTCACCTGCCCCCGCCACCCCACCTCTCTCAGTCACTCGCCAATGCCCAATTGAGACTGCATTTGTTGGTTTTTTAAATAACATATAAAGAAAAACTTAAACCGGTAAAAAAAAAAAAAGCTGTGTGTGTTGGTGTGTGTGTGAGAAGGACGTAGAAGTGTCGCTTGCTCACAGGTAGGCTGACACTTTTTGTCCTGTCGCGCCATTTAAAATGCAGCTCGGAAACATTACACTTTTCCGCAATGAGTACAACTCTTGGAAACACACACACACACACACATCACACAAAAAGGGGGACAGATGCCTAGTAGTCAGAGTGATGCATCGGATCTGCTGACCTGGGTTCAAACTCGTTCAAGAGGATTTTCCTCTGGGGTTAACATCAGTGCCGACTCCACTCCCCCCAAAAGTCCTTCGGATGAGACTATAAACCGAGGTCCAGTGTGCAAACGCACGCAGAACATCTTGCGCACACGTTACAACTCGTTCCGCTTTTCGTAAGAGTAGGCCATTGTGTGCTGGTGGGAATGGATGACAAAATTTACAAAAACTGCATACACTCGGGTACTGGATTTAAAAAAGCACATGAGTGCTTATTCCGTTATCCTCGAAATAAAAGAATAAATAAAATAAATAGAAACAAGTACCGAAACTGCGGGACGTAAAATGACAATAATGAGTCATGATGTCATCAGAGCAAGAGGAGCCATCAAACAATAATTTTATCTTTAATTCATGATTTTCGATGTTAACGAGGATAATGTAACCATGCTGCTACTGAGATGCGGAAGCAGGGAGAGTTCATGACAGAGATTCGTCAGGCATCAGAATCAGAATCAAGGAGGTGACCGTCATCTGGGTGCTTGCAGCTTTCCCAACCACACCTCAGCAAACTCCCACTGGGAGCCCGTCACAATTTTAAAGAAGAAAAATGCCCCAAAACCACAATGCCTTCATGGAATTCAAACCCGCTACCTTCCAGCCAGGAATAATAATGATGATGTTGATAATGACAATGATGATAATGATGGTAGTACATGGAATGTATATATCGCTATATCTCGTCAGGACGAATCAAAGCGCTTACATTCAACTTGTACATACACATCCAACAAGTCACAAATAATAGATTTAACAAATTTGAGTTCACACATTCACACGAAACTTGAGTAACACTACATCTTTAAAAAAAATAGCCCCCCCCCCCCTAAAAGCTAAGAGACAATAGCATGGGTGTCTCAGTGAGACAAGGATGGTGTGACAGACAACATATCACAAGTCACGGTGAGGAACAATAGAAACAGCAATTATGATGACAACAACAGAACAGTCCCTTCAGTCCAGTTCGATCTGCACACATATAATCCCCCCCCCCCCCCCCCCCCCCCCCTTCCTTTTTAATCTTTAAGATTTGCTTGGATTGCTGCTTCTTTTTTCTTATCATGAATATTATTCGAGACTTATTGTCCCTTTT
>CM054137.1:3052043-3069543 GCA_028751875.1 Rapana venosa | reverse complement strand
GTAAAGGTCTTGTTGATGTTGAAGGTACGCTCACATAGTATTCTGAGGTTGAATATCTGTTCTGTTGTGCTGCGCCCTGCTCTGAAACCTGCTTGTTCCTCAGCAATGATGGTCTCTGCTTGTGGCTTCAGTCTATTCAATATTATCTGCAGCATGACCTTGCTTGGGTGGCATATGAGGCTGATTGTGCGGTAATTATGGCATTGTTGTAGATTTCCTTTCTTGGGGGAGGGTGATGATGAGTGACTGTGTCCATGGTGTTGGCCATTTTCCTGTCTGCCAGATCTTATTGCAGATTCTTAGTAGGGCGCTGATCATGGCTTCCCCTCCAGCTTGAACCACCTCAGCTGGAATGTTGTCAGCCCCTGCTGACTTTCCCTTTTTCAGCGATCTGACTGCTGTTTCCACTTCTTCTCGGAGGATAGGGTGACTGTCTGTGTCTTTGCTTGCGGGTACATTAAGGACTTCTGGATCTCCTGCGGTTCCATAGTTATACAGGTCGGAGCAGTATTCTGTCCATCTGTTCAGAATATCCTGGTCGTCAGTGAGACACTTCCCATTTTTGTCTTGGATTGTTAAACCTTTTCCCTGTTTTGTGCTAGTCAGGTCTTTCACCAGCTGATATGCTTTCTTGCTATTGTTTTTCTTGATGTTCTCTTCAATGTCTTGGCACTGTTCACCGATCCATTTCTCTTTTGCCTCCGTCATGGACTTCCTGATTCTTTTGTTGACTGCCCTATATTGTTCTGCTCTTTCTTTTGTTTCATTTTTCTTTTTCTTCAGCTCTCTACGCTTGTCGCATAGTTGTAGGATGTTAGGTGTGACCCATGGTTTTTTGACGGGTCGGTTTTTTGCAAAAAAGTCGTTGCGTTTCAGTCACTGCTAAATTTGAAATTTCTCATGTATTATTCTGGTCTATCCCCAAGGGAGTGCTGCAAACTTTCCACCTACCCTTTGCTTGAAAATTTCCCAAACCTTGGGTCTAATAATAATAAAAATAATTTTTTATAAAAATGATATGGTATATAAAATCCCTATCTCTTCCTGCGTGTTTGAGAGTGAAATAAAAAAAGGAAACAGGCAAAAAATAAATACAGATTAACGTTTCTGAATTTTTTTCATACAGCACGAAAAGGAAAAAACACTCATTGAATTTAATTATACAAATGAAAAATGATGATGATGGGGATGACGACGACGACAACAACCGTATATTTGGGTCAAAAATAAAAATAATATAAAAAAGGAACTTATATAGGTATTCTTGCAAAGACAAAAAAAGCGCTGATTCGACCCAATCTTACAAGTCTACAACCAATGACAAAAAAATCAATATTTAAAAACAGATATTAAAACTGGTCGTGCGACAAATCTATAAAATAAAATTGCAATGTAAAATGTTTTAAAAAGAACCACACCACACACAGGCTCCCTTTAAGGGTGATGGGACATGGGCTGGAAGGGTGGGCAGTTTGATATGAGAAGGGGGGGGGAAATCCTAGGTTTAAACAAAATATGTCATGGGGCTTGTTTTTAAAGTGTCATGCTGGCTTTGGCGAAGGAGAGAGGGAGTCTTTCCCAGGTCGAGGGAATGAATGAGAAAGGCGCGGCCAACGTGATTGGTTGAATTAGGTTTGTAGGCAAAAAGGTATCGCGCAGAGCGGAGGGAAGTGAGGAGTGAAAAGGTTAAGACATTAAGAGGTAGGGGGTTGCATTTTTGTGGAGCATTTGTAACGAGGGTATGTTTTATTCTACTCTCTTGGCACGGCACCCAATGGGAGATGCAAGAGGGGGGAAAGTGTCAGTTTTTTTCTTTTGAAAATTGTCGAGTGCGGAGTTTTGATTTTAAAGGGGAGTGGATAGTGAGCGGGCAGCCCATCAAAAGGAATTAAAATATTTCCAACGTGAAAAAAATAAGAGGTGCAATTTTGGCTGTTGCATCGGTGGACAGGTTTTTGCTTTGCACTATACCCCGTAAATGATGTAGCACGACTGACTGAACTATCGGGGAAAACTGAATGAATGAATGAATTAATACTAATACAAATGATAAAATGATGATGACGGACGACGCGAAAAAAAAACCCCAAAATATAATAATAAAATAATGAAAATAAAAATAAAAATAATAATAGCAAAAATGAAAAGGGTAGTCAAATGAAAAATATAAATGAGTGTTCTCTTATGGTGTAAAAAAAGCAGTTTGGGAGAACTGTTTTCTGTATTGATTGTTTGCCTGTGCCCTTTTTTAAATTTTTCAGCTCTCAAACACGCGGGAAAAGTGATAGTTTGAAAGCCTTTTTTTAAAAATGTTATAGGTCTGCAACATTCAGAAAACCCCGTAATCTGTTTGATGTCTGCTTGGTTTTTTTTTTTTGCCTTCTCACACAGCCAGAAAAGCTGAAAATTGTATTGTGTTTTTTTTCTTTTTTTTTTTGCACTTCTACTTAGTCAGAAAAGATGTCGTTGTATTGCATGCTGTCTTGTTTCATTTTTTTCGTTCTAAAAAAGGTCAGGGGGAAAAAGTAAAGTTCTACTCTTTGTTTTAAATTTTAAAAAAACACTTTCCCAAAATTCGGTGACGTCTGCATGACAGTTTGTCGTGTCGGGAGTGACGGGGTGAAGTCTGATTAAGTGCATGTGGGGTTAGCAAAGGGGCAGCCAGCCCCCAAACCCCCCAACCGCCAACCCAACCCCCCAACCCACCCCCCCACCCCCCCACCAACCAAAAAAAAAACAAACCCAACCCAACCCCCCAAAACCTACAAAAAAAGCAAGGTAAATCCCGGATTCTTGGGTCACCGGGGGCAGAGAGGTGTCTCGATTTTCACCTTCCCGTCGTTCTGCTTCCACGTGCGGCGATGGCCCCCCCCCCCCCCCCCCTTTTTTTGCTTGACCCTTTAGTTCCCCATACTGCTGTTCTGCCCGAGAGTTGGGGCTCTTACCCCACCACACCCCACCACACCCCCACACCACACCAATCCACCCCCACACCCCACCACACCCCACCACCACATCACACCACACCACACCCCCACTCACACCAACCCCCACCACACCCAAACACACCACACCACACACACCCAAAACACCACACCCCACCACACCACACCCCACCAATCACACCACACCACACCCCCACCACACCAACCCCCCACCCCCCCTCAACCCCCCACACACATTTACACCCCCCACAAACACCACACACACCACCACCACACAACCACACCATCACACACCAAAACTACATCACCCACACCCCACACACACAACACACCCCATCACACTACATCCACCCAAACACACCCCACCACAACACACACAAAAACACACAACACTACATCACACCCCCCAAAACCACCCACACCCAAACTCATCACACATCACCCACCCACACCACCCACCCCCCATCAAAACAAAACACACCACACCAACCACACCACATCACACACACAACCACAACACCACACCCCATCCCCACCACACACACCAAAACACACCCCACCCCACCAATCCAAACCCTCAACCACACCCCCCCACCAAATCCACCCCCACCACACCACCACATCAAACACCACCCCCACCCACAACCACATCACTCCCCCCCCCCAAAACACACCAAACCCCCTCACACCACACCAAACACACCACCCACCCACATCATAACCCCCACAACCAAACCCCACCCAAAACCAATCACACCAAACCCCCATACACCCCCCCACCCCATACACCAACCACACCCACCCACCACTAACCCCCCACAAACACCCCTAACAAAATAACTTACTCCCCCCATCAAACCCCATAGGGCCCTTTACTAATGGCATTTTTTTGAAGAATGGGGCTTTTTCCCCCGGGTTAGGAAGCGGATTTGGAAGTCATTTGCCAAGCCCCTTACTTCCCCAAAAATAGCCCCCCAAAATAAGGGTTAAAAAAGGGAACGTTTCTTTTCGTTTTCCCCAAACTAGAAGCACTAGGCAAAAGGTTCGCCCCCGTTGCGGAAAAATCGGCCCCGGTTGAGCCCCTGTGGGGGGGTTAATTTTTTAATTTTTTGGGGAAAAAAAGGGGAGAATTGCCCCAAAGGGGGCCGGAAAAAATTTAGGGAAAAAAAAAAATGGCAGAAACCCCAAAAAAAATGAGGAAAAAAGGAATTTTTTGCAACGGAGAGATGGAGGGGTTTTTTTAAAATGGGCTTCCCCCCCCCCCACCCCACCCCCCATCCCGAAACAAGGGGGGGGGGGGGGGGGGGGGGGGGGTTCTTGGCGAAAATTGGACATGGGCAGGTGTGCATTGTTGTGACTTTCATGACAAGACTCCCCCTACTCATACCCGGCAGAAAGCCCCCCACAAAATCGGCAGGCAGACAGGCAGGCAGGCAGACAGGGGCAGACAGACAGGCAGGGGAATTTTCACCTCCCCTTTACCAACCGCGTTTGGCCCTCATCGACAGGGGCGATAACGGCTTCCTCATGTATCACGTTGTCTTTCCTTTCACAAGGGCGCACGTCCCCCTGAATGTGACAAAACAAGATGGCTCCCCGCGTCATTACCCTCCCCCGCTGATCTGGGGCGCCCCCTTGGGAGCTGTCAGGGGTTCTCAGGGGGGGATTATCCAGCCATCAAGGGGGATTTTTTTTTGGGATTTGGGCTGAGGTTAGGGGGGGGAGGGAGTCAGGGAATAAAGGGAGTACGGGGGGGTACGGGAAGGGAAGGGGAGTACGGGGGTGTAAGGGGGGAGTACGGGGGAGTACAGGGAGATACGGGGGGTTGGGGAGTACAGGGGGAGTACAGGCAGTACGGGGAGTTTGGGAGAGTAAGGGGTACAGGGAGAGAAGGAGTACGGGGAGTTTAAAGGGGGTCAGGGAGTCAGGGAGAGACAGGGGAAAGGGAGAGTACAGGGAGAGTACAGGGGGGGGTACAGGGGGGGGCAGGGAGGTACAGGGAGGTACGGGAAGACAGGGGGAGTACAGGGGGTCAGGGAGAGACAGGGAGAGTACGGGGTACGGGAGGTACAGGGAGAGTAAGGGGGGTGTAAGGGGGGGTACAGGGGGTAAGGGAGAGTCAGGAGCAGGGAAGACAGGGAGTACAGGGGGTCAGGGGAGACAGGGGCGAGTACGGGGAGACAGCAGACAGGGAGTACGGGAAATCGGGGGGAAGGGAAAACAGGGAGAGTACAGGGAAAAGGCAAGGAAAAGGGGGGGACAGGGAGGTACGGGGGAGCACGGGGAGTACAGGCGTACGGGAGAGACAGGGAGAGACAGGGGAGTAGGGGTACAGGGGGACAGGGGAAAACAGGGAGATACAGAGACAGGGGAAAACAGGGGGGGAAGTACGGGAGGAAAAGGGAGAGGACGGGGGAGCAAAGGGGGATCAGGCGTACAGGGAGAAAGGGAAGGGGGGGAAGTGGGTGGGGGTTTTGCAGTCGGGAGGGGTCAGGGGGGAAGGGAGATTCAGGGTGGGGGTAGGCGGGGGGGACGGGAGGCGGGGGGTGGGGGGTGTTGGGGGAAGGGGTTTTTGTGTGGGAAATGTTTTTGGGGGTTTTTCCCCAAAAAGCTTGGGGGTGTGTTGTTGGGTGGTGTTTTGTTTGTTTTTTTTTTTGTTTTTTTGTTTTTGTTGTTTTTGGGGGGGGGGGGGGGGGGGGGGGCTTTTGGGGGGGGGGGGGGTTTGGTGTTGGGGTGGGGGGTTTTTTCTTCCCCTTTAAAAAAACTTCTTTCTTTTTTCTTGCTTTTTTCATTTTCGGGGAATGGGGTGGGCATTTCCCTTTTCCATTCCTTTTTCCCGGGTGCCTCTTTCGCATGTTCTTCATCTTTTCGGCAGTTCTTCTTCGTTTCTTCTTCTTCTTCGCAATCTTCTTCGCATTCTTCTTCGATTCTCTCTTCTTTTTTTCTTCTTCTTCTTCTTCTTCTTTTCTTTTCTTCTTGTTCTTCTTCTTCTTCTTCTTCTTTGCATTCTTCTTCGTTTACTTCGCATCTTCTTCCGTCTTTTCTTCTTTTCGATTCTTCTTATTTTCTTCTTCGTTTCTTCTTCTTCTTCTTTCTTCTTCTTCTTCTTCTTCTTCTTCTTCTTCTTTTCTTTCTTTTGCATTTTCTTCTTCCTTCTTCTTCTTCTCTTCTCTTTCTTCGTTCTTCTTTTCTTCTTGTTCTTCTTCTTCTTCTTCTTCTTCTTCGCATCTTCTTCTTCTTCTTCTTCTGCATTCTTTTCGATTCTTCTTTTCTTGCTTCTTGTTCTTCTGTATCTTGTTCTTCTTGTTCTTCGACTTCTTCGCATTTTTCTTCGCTTCTTCTTCTTCTTTCTTCTTCTTCTTGTTCTTCGTTCTTCTTCTTCGCATTTTTCTTTCTTCTTGATTCTTCTTCGCATTCTTCTTTCTTTTTCTTCTTCTTCTTCTTCTTCTTCTTCTTCTTTTTCTCTTCTTCTTACTTCTTCTTCTTACTTCTTGCTTCTTCTTCTTCTTCTTCTTCGTTCTTTTCTTCGTTCTTCTTCTTCTTCGATTCTTCTTCTTCTTTTCTTTTTTCTTCTTCTTCTTCTTCTTCTTCTTCTTCTTTTCTTCTTTTCTTCTTCTTCTGCTTCTTTTCTTCGCTTTCTTTTTCTTCGTTTCTTCTTCTTCTTCTTCTTCTTCTTTTCTTCTTCTTCTTCTTCTTTCTTCTTTTCTTTCGTTCTTTCTTCTTTTCTTTCTTCTTTCTTCTTCTTCTTCTTCTTCTTCTTCTTCTTCTTCTTCTTATTCTTCTTCTTCTTTTCTTCTTCTTGCTTTCTTCTTCTTCTTCATTCTTCTTCTTCTTCTTCTTCTTCTTCTTCTTCTTCTTCTTCTTTTTCTTCTTCTTCTTCTTCTTCTTCTTCTTCTTCTTCTTCTTCTTCTTCCTTCTTCTTCTTCTTCTTCTTCTTCTTCTTCTTTCTTCTTCTTCTTCTTCTTCTTCTTCTTCTTCTTCTTCTTCTTCTTCTTCTTCTTCTCTTCTTCTTCTTCTTCTTCTTCTTCTTCTTCTTCTTCGTTCTTCTTCTTCTTCTTGCTTCTTGCTTCTTCTTCTTCTTCTTCTTCGCTTCTTCTTCTTCTTCGTTCTTTCTTCTTCTTCTTTCTTCTTCTTCTTCTTCTTCTTTGCTTTTCTTCTTCTTCTTCTTCTTCTTCTTTTCTTGCATTCTTCTTCTTCTTCTTCTTCTTCTTCTTCTTCGCATTCTTCTTCTTCTTTTTTCTTCTTCTTCTTTTTCTTCTTCTTCTTCTTCTTCTTCTTCTTCTTCTTCTTCGCATTCTTCTTCTTCTTCTTCGATTCTTTTTTTCTTCTTGTTCTTCTTCTTCTTCTTCTTCTTCTTTCTTCTTCTTTCTTCTTCTTTCTTCTTCTTCTTTTCTTTTCTGTTTTTTCTTCTTTTCTTTTTTCTTCTTCTTCTTCTTTTTCTTCTTCTTCTTTCTTCTTCTTTCTTGTTCTTTTCTTCTTTTCTTGTTCTTGTCTTGTTTCTTTTCTCCTCTTTCTTCTTTTCTTCTTCTTCTTCTTCTTCTTCTTCTTCTTCTCTCTATTGCTTCATTCAACAACAACACCCCCCAAGCCCTGTCCATGCTCTCTTCATGTTGTCATTTTCTGCTCATCACTGTGTTAGTTGGCCAGTCAGGGTAACAAGATCAGGGCAGGACTATTGTATTGGCCCGCACTTCCATCCCTTCTCCTCTTAACTCCGCGTGCTTCACTTAAAACTTGTGCTGTGCTGTGCTGTGCAGTGCTGTGTTGTGCTGTGCTATGCTGTGTGATTTCTATCATGCTGTGTGATTTCTATCAGGCAACGATCCCTGTTATGTTGCAAGGAGTGGAAACAAGATTGACATAGGGAAGGGGGGGGGGGGGGGGGGGGGGGGGGGGGGGAGGAATGAGAAGAGGAGAGGGAGAAGGGGGATAGGTTAGAAAGTGAAAGGTGAAAGGTTTAGTGTGCTTGCATGTGACAGACCCAAAAAAAAAAAAGGAGAAAGGAAAAAGCAAGCAAGAAAGCAAGCAAAAAGCAAGAAAGAAAGCAAAAAAGAAAGCAAGAAAGAAAGCAAGCAAAAAAGCAAACAAGAAAGAAAGCAAGAAAGAAAAAGAAGCAAGCAAGAAAGCAAGCAAAAAAGAAAGCAGAAAGAAAGAAAGCAAAGAAAGAAAGCAAGAAATAAAGAAAGCAAGCAAGAAAGCAAGCAAGAAAGCAAGCAAGAAAAAAAGCAAGAAAGAAAGCAAGCAAGAAAGAAGCAAAGAAAGAAAGCAAGAAAGAAAGCAGAAAGAAAGAAAGAAGAAATAAAGAAAGCAAGCAAGAAAGAAAACAAGAAAGCAAGCAAGAAGCAAGCAAGCAAGAAAGAAAGCAAGAAAAAACAGAAAGCAAGCAAGCAAGCAAGCAAGCAAGAAAGAAAGCAAGAAAGAAAGCAGCAAACTTTGCCACTGACTCCTTGGGGCTGGGACGCCATGGGACAGATCAGGGAGATAACTGTAAGTATGTGTCATTGCCTCCCTTCTCTCTTTCTTTCCTTCTCTTTGTTGCCATTGTTCATGCAGGGAGTGTTAACCCCCCCCCCCTCCCCCCCCCCCCCCCCCCCCCCCCCTCTTCCCACACACACACACACACAGGTTTTGGGGAGCATGACAGGAATTTCTTTTCGACACACTGTTGCAAAATTTACAAAATCGCATACACACGGGGACTGGATGTAAAAAAAAGCACATGCGTGCTTATTCCATTATCCTCGAAAAAAATAAAATCTGAGCGCTTTGATTTGTTGCATTACAAGATTCAGCGCTATATAAATTCCATATATTATTATTATTATTATTATTATTATTATTTTACATCCAGACCCCGTGTGTATGCGGTTTTGTAAATTTTGTCATCTGTTCCCACCGGCACACAATGGCCTACTCTTTCGAAAAGCGGAACAGGATTTAACGTGTGCGCAAGATGTTCTGCATGCGTTCGCACATATCTCTAGTATCTCTAGGGAGACGGGACAGCCTGGTGGTTAGAGTGATGTATTCGTGATCTGCTGACCCGGGTACGATTCTCGTTCAAGAGGATTTTTCCTCTGGAGTTAACATCAGTGCTGACTCCACTTTCCTCAAAAGTCCTTCGGATGAGACTATAAACCGAGGTCCCGTGTGCGAACGCACGCAGAACATCTTGCGCACACGTTAAAACCCGTTCCGCTGTTTGGAAGAGCAGGCCATTTTGTGCCGGTGGAAATGGGTGACAAAATTTACAAAACTGCATATACACGGGGACTGGATGAAAAAAAACACACATAAGTGCTGATTCCATTATCCTCGAAATAAAAGAATAAGATAAGATAGCACGGTCCATGCTCCGCCATCTCTGTCTAATGTCTCCACGTGAAGCACCAGGTTCAGCATACTCTCTCGTTGATGCTGGCTTTTCTTGGCGCTTTGTCACACATTCTTTGTCTTCAGAGAGAGGGAGGGATGTCTGCTTGTCTAATACGAATTTGGATTTTTTGCTTCACAGAGTCTTGGTTGTGGGTTTTGTTTTGGGCTGTTATTGTTGATGATGGTGATGATGATGGTGGTGGTGGTGGTTATGAGATAACAATGATGATGATGGTGTTGATGTTGGTGGGGGTGATGATGATGATGATTGTGGTGGTGGTGGCGGTGATGATAGTAATTATGGCAGGACAATGATGACAATGATGACAATGATGATGATGATGGTGGTGGTGGTGGTATGATGATGATGATGTTGCAGTCTATTCAGTTGTTCGTGTAGTCAGTTCTGTGCCGATGTCCATGCCAGTGAGTTCAGCCTGCTGGGGTTCAGATAACTATGTGGATGACGCGGCTATTTCCATGACAATGACAGCTTCCCTTTACAGTGATCATTGTAGTTGTCTTCAATTTAATGTCTGTTCACTCTCAGTGATATGGATGATTGTACTGCATCATCTAACTTTTAACAGGTAGATCATTGATCCCCGTGAAGCTGAGAAAGAAGAAGAAGAAGAAGGAACAACAAAAACAAAACAACAACAACAACAACACCAACAATAACAACAACAATAACAACAACAAAAGACAGAACAAGAAGATGAAGAAGAAACGTCCTTTTTTCAGAAGTTACAGCGTACATAGATTTTTACGAATATGTTTCTGCAGGAGCAAAGACATACTTTGTTTATATAACTTTATCGCTGACAAGCCAGGCTGACGAAGAGGGACGTGAAGAAGACTGTCTGACCACCTGACAAGGCTGATCTCCTCCGTGCCTTCAAGCGGGAAACAGACTGCAGGATGGTATGAGTGATCTGGAATACAGCGATCTGGAATACAGCGACCTGGAATACAGCGATCTTGAATACAGCGATCTGGAATACAGCGATCTGGAATACAGCGATCTGGAATACAGTGATCTGGAATACAGCGATCTGGAATACAGTGATCTGGAATACAGTGATCTGGAATACAGCGATCTGGAATACAGCGATCTGGAATACAGTGATCTGGAATACAGTGATCTGGAATACAGCGATCTTGAATACAGCGATCTGGAATACAGTGATCTGGAATACAGTGATATGGAATACAGTGATCTGGAATACAGCGATCTGGAAGGCAGTATGAGTGGTCTGTTTTGGGGCTTTCCTCTGAGGGATGCTTTCTGTTCATCCGGAAGTACTTCAGATCCCGCAGGGCAACACTCAGGCGTCTTCAGGACTCCCCAGGACTCCCCAGAACTCCCCAGGACTCCCCAGGACTCCCCAGGACGCCCCCACAGCCGGCAGCAGCGCAACCACCTTCAGTCCTGACTAGAAGAGCAGCCCTAGACACAAGCTACTAAACCACTTCAATGTGAAGACCACTGACAAGAGCGCGATAAACGGTAGAGAATTCCTGGCGGCCGGGGCAGACAAGATTAACGGCAGCCGTAATCCCCTCCCTGGAGGCTGTGAGGAGGCTGCCGGGGTCTTCCGTTCACCGCCAAAAAAAAACACAACAAAAAAGAAAATAAGACAACTCAGTGGGGGTACTTAGGCTGCCTAGCATGAGGAGGCCTGTTAGAATGTGACAAACTCCCATCCTCCTTTCCCCTGTGTAAACTATCGCTGACTAACTTCGTCAAAAACCTGTTTTTCTTTGAAAACACAGTGAAGCTGAAAATGAATGGTTTTCATCCTGGAAACTTTGTGCCAAGGTCAGTATTTTTTTAATTTTGGAGTCACATTGTTCGTTCTGCTGGTCAGATTGCTAACCCAAAAAGAAAAAAAAAATCTTTAAGCAGCATGAGCATGGAATCACTGAAAAACAACTTGAGTTTTAGCATTTATAGTCTGTGAAATGTGACCCCAAGAAAGGAAATCTACAACAATGCCATAATTACCGCACAATCAGCCTCATATGTCACCCAAGCAAGGTCATGCTGCAGATAATATTGAATAGACTGAAGCCACAAGCAGAGACCATCATTGCTGAGGAACAAGCAGGTTTCAGAGCAGGGCGCAGCACAACAGAACAGATATTCAACCTCAGAATACTATGTGAGCGGTACCTTCAACATCAACAAGACCTATACCACGTATTTATCGATTTTAAGAAGGCATTTGACAGGGTGTGGCATGCAGCTTTGTGGGCAACCATGAACTTGTACAGCATCAATGCAAACCTGATCAGAGTCATCAAACAGCTGTACAGCGAGGCCACCAGTGCAGTGTACTACAACAACAACATTGGAGAATGGTTTCGAACAACAGTTGGAGTAAGGCAGGGCTGTCTACTCTCACCCACTCTTTTCAACATCTTCCTTGAGAGAATCATGGCTGATGCACTGGAACATCATGAAGGATCAGTCAGCATTGGTGGCAGAACGATCACAAACCTCCGCTTCGCAGATGACATTGATGGAATAGCAGGATCAGAAAAAGAGCTTGCCAGCCTAACAGAACACTTGGATAAGGCCTCCAAAACATACGGCATGGAAATCAGTGCAGAGAAGACCAAACTGATGACTAATAACACCAACGGCATTAGCACTGATATTAGGGTTAATGACCAGAAGCTGGAAACAGTTCAAAGCTTCAAGTACCTGGGAGCCATTGTATCCGACCAGGGATCCAAGCCAGAAGTAGTATGCAGGACTGCACAGACAATAACAGCTTTGTCAAAACTAAACACCATCTGGAGAGATAAGAATATCTCACTTATCTCCAAGATCAGACTAATGCGCTCCCTTGTCATATCCATATTTCTGTATGCCTGTGAATCATGGACCCTGACTGCAGATTTGGAGAGAAGAATACAGGCAGTGGAGATGAGATGCTTTCGGAGACTCCTTGGCATCTCCTACAAAGACCACATAAGCAACGAAAGCGTGCATAACAGAATCCAGCAAACCATTGGACCCTATGAGAACCTTCTAACGATCGTGAAAAAGCGTAAACTTAAGTGGTATGGGCATGTCACAAGATCCAAAGGAATTACAAAGACAGTTTTGCAAGGCACTGTCCAAGGAGGAAGAAGAAGAGGCAGACCAAGGAAGAGCTGGGAGGATAACATCAGTGAATGGACAGGCCTAGAACTCAACAAAACCCTGAGAAAGGCAGAACAGAGAGAAGAATGGAGGGAACTGGTTGCTGAGTCTTTGAGGGTGCCCCCACGGTCGTCAGACTACGGGACAGATAGATAGATAGTCTGTGAAAGTATATACGCACACATATACATACATGCATTCACACATACATAATATATAATAATATTAATAATATATGGAATTTATAGAGCGCTATATCTTGCAATTACAAATCAGAGCGCTTCCATTCAATCCGCTCCTACACAAGCAACCAACAATGATTAACAATATTCTAACAAATTCAAATGCACACACACACACACACACACACACACACACACACACACACACACACACACACACACACACACACCACACACACACACACACACACACACACACACACACACACCACACGCACACACACACACACACACACACAACACACCACACACACACACACACACAACACACACACACACACACACACACACACACACACACACACACACACACACACAGGTCGTACATTTCAGCAGGGTGATGGAATTTTGGCTTTTAAAGGCAGGGACAGATATGAGATGAAACAAGAGGGAAAAATCTTAGGTTTAAAATAGGTATGTTTTGAGGCTGGATTTAAAGCTGTCGTAAGTAGGCTTTTCATGAAGGGAGAGATGGAGGTCATTCCAGATTGATGGACCAGAAGTAGAGCAAATGCGACGGCCAACAGTGGATTGGTTGAATCTAGGTATTCGTAAGCCCAGGGTATCTGCAGCAGAGCGGAGGGAACGAGAAGGAGTGTACAGGTGAAGACATTCACAGAGGTAGGAGGGTGCTGTTTTGTGGAGACATTTGTAACAGAGGGTACTGATCTTGTACTTTACTCTCTGTGGCACAGGCAACCAGTGGAGAGATTGCAGGAGAGGAGTAATATGCTCAGATTTTGTCTTTTTGAGGACTAATCGAGCTGCAGAGTTTTGTATGCGTTGAGGGGAGTGGATAGATGATGCTGGCAAACCAGCCAAAAGAGATTTACAATAGTCCAGAGTGAAAGAATAAGAGATGTTACAAGTTTGGATGTTGCATCAGTGGACATGTACTTTCGGATTGCACTTATACGCCGTAATTGATAGTAGCAGGACTGGCAGGTCTGGGTGATGCATTTTTGCTTAGAGAGTGTGTTGTCAATAACAACACCTAGATACTTAACTGCAGTGGATAGCGGAACTGATGTATTATCAAATTCTATTGAATCTGTTGTGATGGAAGAGAGTTTGTGTTTGGTTCCTATAATCATGGCTTCGGTTTTATCTGCATTTAGCTGTAACTTGTTTTGTATCATCCAGTTTTGAATGTCTGGAAGGCAAAGTGACATATTTGTCAAGAGAGAAGGCAGATTTTCAGGAGTGTCACTGCTTTGAATCTGAGAGTCATCAGCGTAGAAATGATGTTTGATCTGGTGACGGTTTATTATGTATGAGAGTGGAACAGTGTAGAGAGTGAACAGGACAGGGCCCAGAACTGATCCTTGTGGGACTCCACATTCCAGTTTTGCAGGAATTGATTGAATTTTGTTTACTGTGACTGTCTGGAATCAGTCAGTGAGGTATAAACTAAACCAGGTAAGGGCTGCACCTTTGATACCAAACGTTTTTTGGAGACGGGAGAGAAGGATAGAGTGATATGTAGTGTCAAATGCTGCAGATAAGTCGAGAAGAGTGAGAAGGGAGATTTTCCCTGAGTCAGAGTGTTTAGAAGCGTGTTTAACGTATGGACTAGGGTGGTTTCAGTGCTGTGGTTGACGCGATAGGCAGACTGAAATGCGGGAAGGAGACTATTTGAATGAAGATGGATTTTGAGTTGTTTCAGAACTACTTTTTCGAAGACTTTTGAGACGAAAGGTAGGTTAGAAACAGGTCTATAATTTTTCAGTATGTTAGGGTTGAGGTCGTGCTTTTTAAGTAGTGGTGTAACTATTGCAGTTTTGAGTTCTGATGGAAACATTTCCGAAAGAAGAGAGCAGTATACAATCTTCGTGATAGTTGGGATAAGCTGCGGAAGGCACTGTGTGAAAAGAGAAGCAGGCATAGGATCAAGATCACATGATGTTATGGTCATTTCATTTAGAATTTTCCTGATTTCTTCCTCACTTGTTGGCTGAAAGAAAAGGAGAGGAGTGCCAGTGAATTGGGGATCAGGAGGTACAAGTTGGAAGGGAGTCTGATCCAGTCTGGAGCGAATGTTATGGACTTTGTCTGAAAAGAACGAAGAAAATATATCAAGAAGTTCAGAGTGACTGTGAACAGTAGGAAGAGGGCTTGTCTTTGCAGATCCAAGAAGAGTTATGGTATATATGGTATATAATACATACATACATACATACATACATACATACATACATACATACATACATACATACATACATACATACAGAGATAGACAGACAGACAGACAAACAGACAAACAGACAGACAGCCGAACACACAAGCATGCATTCATATAGTGTCATCTTGTTATCCACCATACACAATACACACGACCTTCTTGTGACTGATTTCCTTGTGTTCCTATTTCAAAGACTGCTGCTGTGGACAGTGTTCTGACTGGAGACAAAAAGCTGAAACCTAATGGCTGATAATAGACTAAGTGATCCCCAAACACTCAAACCAAGTCAATCCAAATTAACATATTTGCTGATCCATCACCACCGCCACTCAAAAGATAAAGAAAAGGCTAACTGTACTTTTTTCGTGTCAGAGAATGCCACTGTTCACCACACTGTTACATTTCAGACCTGTTGACACACTCATTCTCCCATAGGAAACCTGAGCCAGGGAAGGGCCGTCACTCTCATGAAACAGGTGACCCAGCTTCACTAGGTTCTCTCACGTCTCGCGCTCTCTCGCGTGGTTCTGGTGACCCTGTTCTCATCACTCATTGGCTGGCGGCTTGTGTCTCGCGGGGCCGACTGTCAGGCTCTGCTGATAAATGGCAGCACTCTCCCGCCAGGTGGCGCAACAGTTCACGCTCTTTGGTGTTGGAAACAGGAACCTTGGTGCGAAAATATATGTCAGTTACGTCCCTTGGTTTGTTAAACTGGTGACTGTTGTTTAAGCTGGTGTAACACTGCTTTAGCCTGGCTTTTTTGCTGTTAGTCTGGCAGCCAGCGTTCAGAATTTGGGGAGAAATGGGAAAATGAGTAGCCATTCTGGAAACACACATATTTATTGATTTATTCTCGAGGATAATGGAATAAGCACTCATGTGCTTTTTACATCCAGTCGCCGTGTGTATAGTTTTGTAAATTTTGTCATCCATTCCCACTGGCACACAATGGCCTACTCTTTCGAAAATCGGAACAGGATTTAACGTATGCGCAAGATATTCTGCGTGCGTTCGCACACGGGACCTCGGTTTATAGTCTCATCCGAAGAATTTTTGGGGGGAGGGTGGAGTCGGAACTGATGTTAACTCCAGAGGAAAAATCCTCTTGAAAGAGATTCGAACCCGGGTCAGCAGATCACGAATGTATCACTGTAACCACAAAGCGATCCTGCAAGATCTTTGCAAGACATAACGATATATCACTCACTCACTCACTCAGTCCCATGTCCCAAAGGACGTAGGGGGGACATGAGAGAAGACGCAACAGAGATCTTTTCCATGCTTCACGATCCTGTGTGGCTAGTAGAAGGTGTTGCAGGGGTTGGGGCGGTCCAGTCTTTGATGTTGTCAACCCATGATTTCTTTTGGCCTCTTCTTCTCTTGCCTTGGACTGTTCCCTGCAGGGTGGTTTTTGCTAAGGTGTTGTGTCTTGTGGTGTGACCAAACCACATCAGTTTTCTCCTCTTTATGGTGGCGAGCAGAGGTTCTTGGGGGCCCACACGCTTTTTGATTTCTTCATTCACATAGTTGTTGGTCTTGTGTTCTTTGTATGATATAAAAGTTCCATTAATCATTATTATTATTATTATTATTATTATACTTTAAAGGTGTCATCTGACTTTTCATATCAACACTGGACAAACACATAACCACAATATCTTGTTCATTTCCTTGACGACTTCCAAAGACAGCATAATGCACTACAACAGTACTTCTTTTAGATCTCTCTCTCTGTGTCTCTATCTCTCTCTCTCTGTCTCTCTCTCTCTCTTTCACACACACAAAGAGAGAGATACAGAGAAAGAGAGAGAGACAGAGAGACAATGACAAATTCTTTTATTTCGAGGATAATGAATAAGCACTCATTTGCTTTTTTACATCCAGTCCCCGCCCGGAGGGATACATCTTGATAATAACCCAATACTTATACTCTCAACACAGTAGAAACAAAGGGAAATAACCCTTTAAACCCCCCCCCCCCCCCCGCCAAAAACAACAACAAACAAACAAACAAATAAAAGAAAACCCTAAAAACACCACCCCACCCCACCCCCCAAAATCCCCAACCAAAACAAACAAACAAACAAAACACAGAAAAGAAAAGACAATCCAACAAAAGGAAAAAAAGAAAAAAGAGAAAAACAAACAACAACAACAACAAAACCAAGAAAAATAACAAAACAACCAAAGTTATAAAGTCATAAAAAACAAAAGGAGAGAGAGACACAGAGAGAGAGAGAGGTAAAGATAAAAAGAAACGGATGAAAGAGATCAAACATTTGTTTTAAAAGCTGCTTTGGAAGTAGTTATCATTAAACAAAAATGAAGCAAGAATCAAAGGAGGAAAAGAACTCAGGAAGCAGAGTGAGAGAACAAAAAAGAAGAAAGAAGAGAAAGAGAAAAACAGACAAACAGAGAAAGAAAGAAAGAAAGACAAGAAAAAGGGAGGAAACTATGTCAGACAAATGCAATAAAGGGGGGAAAAGGTAGAAAAGAAAACCAGAGAAAATGGAAAATCAAGACTTTCCATTCGTTACACAGAACTTTCCGAGCTGCAAAAGAGATAAGAGAAGCTAGGGAGAGGAAGGGCCATAACTTGAAA
>CM054137.1:3032043-3044543 GCA_028751875.1 Rapana venosa | reverse complement strand
AGCCTGCCCCAGTTTTCAGCTTCTTCATTTTGTATACTAATGCGGAAGTTCAAAATATGCGTGTTAAAGATCCTCAAACTCTCCAGCGTTTAAAGGATTGTGGAAATGGGAACAGACTGTACAGTATGCACTCCTCATCAATGGTCTGGCTTCTGTGTTCATCAAACAGGAGAAAGTAGATTGCATCATGTTTGTTTTGTAGCATATTTCCATGGACTATCAAAGTTTCAAATGTAATAATATCTAGGGAAAGTAAAAACTAAGATATGTAAGAAAATAGATAGATAGAGATAGAGAGAGAGAGAGAGAGACAGAGATAGAGAGAGAGAGAGAGAGAGAGAGAGAGAGAGAGAGAGAGAGAGAGAGAGAGAGAAGTGAGTTTCAAGAAGGCCCTCCTCCCTCCCCACAGAGTTTAACCCCCCCAAAAAATGATGGCCGACATGGGAGAAACGCCAAAACCTGCACACATAAGGATGGTACCATGAGGTGAAGTAGATTTGCCAACCAATTGACAGTGCACGGGATGTTCTGGTGTAATCAGTGAACATTGTTGACAAACAGCACGCATAATAAGAGCATGCCACAGCACCCGGACACCCCCAGTTCCCCCTCATCTGCTCTGACCCATCTTCATACACTGCACACAATCATCACTCTCTGGCATCTGTTGTCAGACTCCACCGACCTTCCCTTGTTTTCTAAAGCGATGGCAGAGAGAGGAGAAAAAGTGAGCCAAAAAATGACGTCACTTCTCACACAGGAAGTGCTGGAGTGATTTCCCTTGGCTGTACCCCGTGATGGTAGTTGTTGTGGTCCAAACTCGAGTCATCAAGGATAATGAGGTCTAGGTCTGTCTGTCTGTCTGTCTGTCTGTCTCTCTGTCTGTACACGGCCTCGCTCCTCACCTCGTCTCCTCTGTACTGCTCAGAGCTGTGTTGTAAGTATTCTAGCTGCGGGGGAAAAATGGCCGACATGTTGAGGGAGTGAGGAGGGCGGGTGGTGAGGGTGGTGAGGGCTAGCGGTTGGTTGTTTAATGGCGCGGGGTGATCAGCAGAACCCGGGTTTATTTGTCTCTTCCCCTCTCCCGCCTGGCCGCGCCAATCTGCCAAAGGGCGGTAATGAGGGAGAGTTCCTTGTAGTGAGACCGGGTGGCCACAACAGGCCGTTAAGCACCCGGGTACTCGGCAGTCAGGAAAATAAACACTCTGCCCCTACACTGTATCCAAACCAGCTCGCTTCGTTGAACTAAACAAACTGCTGGGCAGACAGCCTGGTTCAGAGCGGGAGTTGCAGAGGCTGGGGGAGCGAGGCGCTCATTAGGAGCCCAGGCTGGGGCCCTCCACACTGGGGGCATCTCCAGTGCAGCAGGCTCCGCGTCTGTCGAGTGCTTCCTGACTGTACTGGAGACCCCACCCCCACAAGGGTGTGTGTGTGTGTGTGTGTGTGTGTGTGTGTGTGTGTGTGTGTGTGTTGTGTGTTGTGTGTGTGTGTGTTGTGTGTGTGTGTTGTGTGTGTGGTGTGTGTGGTGTGTGTGTGTGTGTGTGTGTTGTGTGTGTGTCTGTGTGTGTTTTGTGTGTGGGTGTCCACGTGTGTGTGTCTGTGTGTGTGTGTGTTGTGTGTGTGTGTGTGTGTGTGTGTGTTGTCTGTGTGTGTGTGTGTGTTGTGTGTTGTGTGTGTGTGTGTGTGTGTGTGTTGTGTGTGCGTGTGTGTGTGTGTGTATGTATGTATGTGTGTTTCTTTATTATTATTTAAATTTTTTTCGAGGATAATGGAATAAGCACTCATGTGCTTTTTCACCCAGTCCCCGTGTGTATGCAGGCTTGTACATTTTGTCATCCGTTCCAACCCGGCAAACAATGGCCTACTCTTCCGAAAAGCGGAACGGGTGGGGGCAGGCAAGCAGGCAGGCAAGCAGGCAGGCAGGCAGACAGGCAGGCAGACAGACAGACAGGCAGGCAGACAGGCAGGCAGACAGGCAGACAGGCAGGCAGGCAGACAGACAGGCAGGCAGGCAGGCAGGCAGGCAGGCAGGCAGGCAGGCAGGCAGGCAGGCAGACAGGCAGACAGGCAGGCAGGCAGGCAGGCAGACAGACAGGCAGACAGGCAGGCAGGCAGGCAGGCAGGCAGGCAGGCAGGCAGGCAGGCAGGCCTCATCAACCAGCTGTTGGGATGCTGGTGACAGGGAACACGGAGACACCAGTAGCGCCCAGCAGGAAGGAGGCTAGATCTGCCGCTGCCTTGCTTTCCTCCACTGGAAGCTCAGCTCGTGGTCTTCGTGTTCACGTGACATGTGCTTGAGTTCCTTGACAGGCCTGTCTGTATTCCCGAGGACCGAATGTGGCTACCTATTGGGCGGGATTCCAACAATGTCCTGGGTGAAAATCTCACCAATGGTCAACTTCTGAAGTTAAGCTGAGGAACAAGAAGAACAAAGAAGAGAAGAAGAAAAAGAAGAAGGAGGAGGAGGTGGAAGAGGAAGAGGAAGAGGAGGAAGAGAAGGAGGAAGAGACTTCAAATTAAAATTAAGATATCAAGGTTTGAATTTGAATTTGAAGAAGAAGAACGAAGAGGAGGAGGAGGTGGAGATGATGACGAGGGAGAAGGAATAGAAGAAGAAAAGGGGAAGAAGGGGGAGAAGAAATAGAAAGATGGCGAGGAGGAAGAAGAAGAAATGGCGTGCCGTTAGACAGCCTGTTGCTCAGTGACATGTCATATGCGACAGCCTGTTGCTCAGTGACATGTCATATGCTGTCATGTCATGTCACCTGTTCTTGTTATGTTTTGTTTTATTTTTTTTTAGTTGTGTGTCCTGTCACACGCCACGGAGATAGTTGGTTCCTCTTGAATGGTATCCCCCGATACTCCTGTCTGCCAAGATAATGACACTACAGCAATGCTGTTTTCCTGTCAATGATATCATAGCAATGCTGTTTTCTTGTCAATGATATCATAGCAATACTGTTTCCTGTCAATGATGTCATAGCAATACTTTCTTGTCAATGATGTCATAGCAATACTGTTTTCTTGTCATTGATATCATAGCAATGCTGTTTTCTGGTCATTGATATCATAGCAATGCTGTTTTCTGGTAATTGATATCATAGCAATACTGTTTTCTGGTCAATGATATAACAATACTGTTTTCTGGTCAATGATATCATAGCAATACTGTTTTCTTGTCAATGATACCATAGCAATACTGTTTCCTGTCAATGATGTCATAGCAATACTGTTTTCTTGTCAATGATACCATAGCAATACTGTTTCCTGTCAATGATGTCATAGCAATACTGTTTTCTTGTCATTGATATCATAGCAATGCTGTTTTCTGGTCATTGATATCATAGCAATACTGTTTTCTGGTCAATGATATAACAATACTGTTTTCTGGTCAATGATATCATAGCAATACTGTTTTCTTGTCAATGATATCATAGCAATACTGTTTTCTTGTCAATGATGTCATAGCAATACTGTTTTCTTGTCAATGATATCATAGCAATACTGTTTTCTTGTCAATGATATCATAGCAATACTGTTTTCTTGTCAATGATATCATAGCAATACTGTTTTCTTGTCAATGATACCATAGCAATACTGATTTCCTGTCAATGATATGACAGCAATACTGTTTTCTTGTCAATGATGTCATAGCAATACTGTTTTCTTGTCAATGATATCATAGCAATACTGTTTTCCTGTCAATGATATGACAGCAATACTGTTTTCTTGTCAATGATGTCATAGCAATACTGTTTTCTTGTCAATGACATCATAGTAATGCTGTTTTCTTGTCAATGATATGACACCAATACTGTTTTCTTGTCAATGATATGACAGCAATACTGTTTTCTTGTCAATGATTATGACCAAGAATATGTATTTTTCAATGATATCATATGCAATATATTATAATATATATATATAGTAAATAATATATATATATACTGTTTTCCTGTCAATGATATGACAGCAATACTGTTTTCTTGTCAATGATATGACAGCAATACTGTTTTCTTGTCAATGATCTCATAGCAATACTGTTTTATGGTCAATGATATATCAATACTGTTTTCTTGTCAATGATGTATCAATACTGTTTTCTGGTCAATGATGTATCAATACTGTTTTCCTGTCAACGATATATCAATACTGTTTTCTTGTCAATGATGTATCAATACTGTTTTCTGTCAATGATATATCAATACTGTTTTCTGGTCAGTGATATATCAATACTTTTTCTTGTCAGTGATATAGCAATACGTTTTCTTGTCAGTGATATAGCAATACGTTTTCTTGTCAGTGATATAGCAATACGTTTTCTTGTCAGTGATATAGCAATACGTTTTCTTGTCAGTGATATAGCAATACATTTTCTTGTCAGTGATATAGCAATACGTTTTCTTGTCAGTGATATAGCAATACGTTTTCTTGTCAGTGATATAGCAATACGTTTTCTTGTCAATGACATATCAGCTCTACCTTTCTGATATGGTCTAAGTACTCTAGCTTTATCTCTAAAAAAGGTAAAGGTGTACTATAACCTATAAAGTTGTAAGGGAGCGAGGCGTCAGAGACCTCACTTCTTTAGGGACTAGCATATTGAGGGCGGCGCCCATCTCCCCCCCCCCCCCCCCCCCCCCCCATCTCTCTCTCCCTGTGTTACCTTCTCTGACTCTAAAGAGGCAGGTGCCCATTTACAGCTGGGTGAACTGGGGGACTGTACTGAAGCCAAGGCGCGCAAACGGTCACCCATCCACTTGGTAACCACGCTCGATGCTGCTTTACCTTGGGTGGGAGAAAGCGAGTGCTGGGACCACTGAGCTATCCCGTCCCTGCTTTATCTCTAACCTGCATTAAAAGATGGGGCTTGGAATCACTAACTCGTATAAGTTGTGTGAAAGGTTTACAGAGAACCACCAGGAATAAGTTCGTACACACCCCAACCATGATCACAGGTTTTTGCTCGCATGTTTGTTAGTTTGTTTGTTTGTTAGTTTGTTTGTTTCCCTTTCAGGATTGCAGGCACGCAAACAGATGAGTTTGTGAGCACGTTTTCATGTCCAAAAAGAAAGTGGCACACACACACACACGCACGCACGCACGCACGCGCACGCACGCACGCACGCACACACCGCACACACACACACACACACAGCCATGTTGGGGACAGCTCTGTTTTCAGGCAAAGCGCAGGACTGTCGGCCATTTCGTGTTTCACGTGCAACAAGACCTGAACGGTTGTTGGCGCTGTCCCCATCGTCGTCCTCTTAAAAGACGGGTCCCGTACCGTGCTGTGCTGTGCTGTGCTGTTCTGTGCTGCTCTCTCCCGCACAAGAGGATTTGGAGTCCACATATACCGCATCTGTCCTCAGGTATGGCGTTGGAACAGTATGGTTGTTTCTAAAACTAGTAGGCTACTTTTTAAGATATCGGCATGTGCTGGTCAATGGTTTTGTAAATAGATGTGTTTGGAAGTAAGTATACAGGAGAAGATTTCTTGTCTAGCCTTCCCTCGATCTTATGCTTCGTTGTCAAGTAACTGGCCATCAGAGATATTCCGAAATATTCTTTTGGTAAAAAAAACCCAACAAAAATGGGGTTTTCTGTTTGATGGTTGAAAAATGTTTGTAGCTGGTGCTGCTTTAGTTCTGAATGGTTATCTGCCCTCTTCAGGGACAGGGAAGGTAGAGTAACGAGGGAGAGGAGATGGGCGCTGCCCTCACAAAAATAATGCGGGCCCCTAGAGAAGCGAAGTCCTGACACTCCCCAACGACCGCATAGGTGATGGGAACACCGCTACCCTTTGTTTTCTTTATAGCTCCCTTAATTTTATCTTAGTATTTATTTGTTTTCTACCTGATTCTTTTTTTGCACTTGAAAAAAATGAACTTAGTTGCACGCATGGCGGTGCATTTTTTGTTTTTACTGAAATTGTTAGATACAGGAACGTCAAACTACAACGTGAACTGCATAGATATTCAGACAAGACAGACGTAGGACAGGGTAGAATAGAATGTAATGTTCACCTCCTAGAATAGGATAAGATACACTTAGGTTTACCTCAAGTGAGGACCTAGCCACGCCGTTCTAATAATAATTCCATCTGTTCTTTTTTTTCCCCCGTTGATTTTTCTTTCTCTATTTTTAGTTTGTTGATATGCTCCCACCTTTTTAATGAAGTATGTTTATATCACTTTTATATATATATATATATATATATATATATATATATATATATATAATTATTAAAATAGCATTAAGTTTAATACTCGAGCTATTTTGGGGTATTATCAAAAACTGGTTCATCCAAGTACTTTTTAAAGTACAAGCTGTTTTTGGATAATCGCAAAACTCGAGATTATAGTATTTGTAATATACAGACTGTTTTTGGATGATATAAAAATGTTTATCATGCAAGTATTTCTAAGGGGAGACCATGTGCAGATAGGACTAAAAATATTTTGGTTTGTTCGACTTTGTCAGCCATTGCTACAGGCAAGTTTCACTTTCATTCACTGTCTGATTCAGGGAGTGATGCTAGCTACATAAGTTTGGAAACGGCGATTTCAACGGCTCCTTCAGGGGAGGGATGGGGGAGGGGGGGGGGGGGGGGGGGGGGGGCGGGGGGGGGAGGGGTGCGGATGGCGGGGAGGTGGGGGGTCGGGGAGTGTGCGAGAGGGTTTTGCGTGTGGGTAGGGTAGTGAGTCACGCCAGGGGGGTGGATGGGGACTAAGCGGGGTCGTGTGGAGGAGGGGGCAGTACCTGTTACGCTTTTCGGAGGTGGATTGTGACAAATTGAAAACACATTACACAGGGATGGATATAAAAAGCAAGTGCTATCCATAGCCTCGAAGTAAAAGAAGAAGTGACAGCTGGCAACTTGCAGCAACAGTTTTGGGGGATTGGTTGTGTAATGCTGGTTGTCGGGTTGTTTGTCAGCGGGTGAAGCTTGATAAGGGAGGTTGCGAACAGTGGGGGGAGGGTATGAGGGGGGGGGGTGACAGCCTTTATAACGGGTATGTGCTAACAGTGGTGATATAGGTGACAGCCTTTATAACGGGTATGTGCTAACAGTGGTGATATGTGCTAAGTGGTGATATATGTGCTTACAGTGGGGATATATGTGCTAACAGTAGGGATATAGGTGACAGCCTTTATAACGGGTATGTGCTAACAGTGGGGATATAGATGACGGCCTTTATAACGGGTATGTGGTAACAGTGGTGATATAGGTGACAGTCTTTATAACGGGTATGTGCTAACAGTGGGGATATAGATGACGGCCTTTATAACAGGTATGTGCTTAGTGGTGATATATGTGCTAACAGTGGTGATATAGGTGACAGCCTTTTTAACGGGTATGTGCTAACAGTGGGGATATAGGTGACATCCTTTATAACGGGTATGTGCTTACAGTGGTGATATATGTGCTAACAGTGGTGATATAGGTGACGGCCTTTATAACGGGTATGTGCTAACAGTGGGGATATAGGTGACAGCCTTTATAACGGGTATGTGCTAACAGTGGGGATATAGGTGACGGCGCGAGTGCATGCATGCACACATTCACATACATGGGCTATGGTGGCTTAAGCCAACACTTATGGTTAGCATACGAAATAATCTAGGACTCTCAGCTTTTTATTGTCCGACCTTATGTCAAAGGGCAGTTTCATTTAAAAAACCCACCATTCTCTATGTATGTCTCTTACTGTGTGTGTGGCTGTCTCTGTCTCTCCGTCTGTCCGTCTCTCTCTTCTCAGGGGCATCAGACGGAAACTGTGATGCAGTGTATGTGGGATAGGTTGAAGCTGGCGGAGCCCATTTCTCAGCTTAGAGCATGCTGGGTATTTAATGTCTCTGCCACTGGTCATAGCTGGCCTGCTTTCTGCCAAAGTTGGATGGATTTTTAACGTGTGCGCGAGATGGTACTCTGTGCAGGCACACACAACTCTGGTTTATACTTTAGCTTTATCTGATGCACTTGCACACAGAAGCAACTCAAATTATAACAATGAACTTATCTGTGCTACTGCTACTCCTCCTCCTCCTCCTCACCCTCCTCCTCCTCCTCCTCACCCTCCTCCTCCTCCTCCTCACCCTCCTCCTCCTCCTCCTCCTCGCCCTCCTCCTTCTCACCCTCCTCCTTCTCACCCTCCTCCTTCTCACCCTCCTCCTCCTACTCACCCTCCTCCTCCTACTCACCCTCCTCCTCCCACAACTAGCCCATTTGTTTCTCTATAAAAAAGGTTCAAGAAAAGTAAAGAAAGACAGGACAGTCACGCCTAAAAGAAGAAATTAGCCATTAATTTTACACGCTTTGTATGGGTTCACTGCGCACACAGTTTACCTGATTTTTATGGAGATGAAAATAGTGTCAGATTTTCACTGGGTATTTCGTCAGCCTGAAGGTGTGGGGACTGGTGCCTGTGGTGTTCAGCCAGCATGTACACTGTAGACACTCTTCAGCAAGTTAACAAACATCGCTTGATTTACTTCAACAAAGTGGAGACAGGTCCAGTGTTACTGTGTATGTGTAGCTCGTTATGAGGGGCTCTATGAAGGTATGAATATCACTATCGTTGTTGTATTACAATTGCTCTTACTCCGAGACGGGACGGGATAGCTCAGTGGTCCCAGCACTCGCTTTCCCCCAGCCAAGTTCAGCAGCGTCGAGCGTGGTTACCAGTTGGATGGGTGACCGTTTGCGCGCCTTGGCTTCAGTACAGTTCCCCCAGTTCACCCAGCTGTAAATGGGTACCTGTCCTCTTTAGGTTCAGGAAGGTAAAGCAGCGAGGGAGAGGAGATGGGCGCTGCCCTCAATATGCTGGCCCTAGAGAAGTGAGGTCTCTGACGCCTCGCTCCCCTACGACCTTATAGGTTATGGGACACCTTTACCTTACCTTTTACCTTTCTTACTCTGATCTTGATCTTGTTCTTCTTCTGATGGTGGTGATGGCGTGGTGGTGGCGGTAGTAGTGGTGGTTTTTATTTTTATTAAAATAACTGATAGCGTTGTGTTCCTAGGTCATGGCGTCCCCTCTGACCTTGCTGACCTTTGTGCTGACCCTGGCTGCCCTGTCCACCGTGCAGGGCAATGGCCTTCCATCAGGGAGGAGGAGGGCATTCGGGGAAGGGTACAGCTACACCCTGGCCGGGCGGCGCGTCACGCTGCTGATGCCTGGCTTTGAGGGCCGCAAGGCAGGCCCGGGTCTGCCGCCCACCCCGCCACCCCGCCACGCCCCGCACCTCTTTCTGCCCGCAGATGGAGACCGCCTGCCTGCACGCAGACCTGGCCTTCGCAAAAAGCGGTTCGGTCCGCCAAAATACCGGTTCACGCCATGGAAGGATCAGCTGACTGCAAACGATGGGTTCAGCCAGCCAAGAGATCAGCACGAGCCGCCCGAAGATGTCTTCAGTCTGGACACAGATCATCGTTTTGTTCTGCCAAACGATCAGATCGGCGCGCCAATTGATGAGATCGGCGTGCCAAATGATGAGATCGGCGAGGCAAGTGATGAGATCGGCGAGGCAAGTGATGAGATCGGCGAGGCAAGAGATCAATTCAGCGCTCTACCTGATCAAAGCAGTCGAGGCGAGTTCCCTTCGAAAGACCAGTCCCTGCCACACTATCCGGTCCATCAGCCCAAAGACCTGTCGCTCCAGCCCAAGGCAGTTTACTTTGGGGAAACGTCATGCCCCCATAACGTGTTTGCCCTCTGCGACAACTGCGCTATCAGGAACCCCCAATATTTCCTGTTCGTGCACAAGAGCTGCTGTGGTCAGAACGGCTACATAAGGATGCTGTGTCAAGTGGGGTACATCTTCTAGTGGCCCCACCCTCCCCCCCCCCCCCCCCCCCCCCCCCCTTCCCGTCCTTGATGGCATTGCCGATGTGAAGGAAGTGATGGAAGGTGAGGGTTTGGCTGTGAATCCGAACTGGTGAAATCTGGACTCTGAGGCACAAGTGTTGAAGAGAAATTGTTGTTGGTAAATTGTTGGTCAGAATAAAATGTTGGAATTGCACTTGTGCTGCTGTCTGGTTGGTCTGTTGATGGTGTGTTGGTGTTGGTGTGGTGGTGTGGTGGTGTGGTGGTGTGTGTGTGTTGTGTGGTGTGTGGTGTTGGTGTGTTGGTTGGTGGTGTTGGTGTGTTGGTGGTGTGTTGGTGGTGTTGTGTGTTGTGTGTTGGTGTGTTGGTGTGTTGGTGTTGTTGTGGGTGGTGTGGTGTGGTGTGTGGTGGTGTGTTGGTGTGTGTTGTGGTGTGTTGTGTGTTGGTGTGTTGGTGTGTGTGGTGTGTGTGTTGTGTTGTGTGTTGGTGTGTTGGTGGTGTGTGTGGTGTGTTGTGTGTGTTGTGTGTGTGTGGTGTTGGTGTGTTGTGTGTGTGTTGTGTGGTTTGGTGTGTTGTTGTGGTGGTGTTGGTGTGTTTGGTGTGTGGTGGTTGTGGGTGTGTTGGTGTGTTGGTTTGTTGGTGTGTGTTGGTGGTTGTGGTGGTTGTTGGTGTTGTTGGTGTGGTTGTGTTGTGTTGTTGGTGTGTTGTGGTGGTGGTGGTGTTGTGTGTGTTGGTGTGTGTGGTTGTGTTGTTGGTGTGTGGTGGTGTGGTGTGGTGGTGGTGTGGTAGTGTGGTGTGTGTGTGGTGTGTGGTGTGGTTGTGGTGGTGTGTGTTGGTGTGTGTGTTGGTGTGTTGGTGTGGTGTTGTTGGTGTGTTGGTGTTTGGGTGTGTTGTTGTGTGTTGTTGGTGGTTGTTTGTTGGTTGTGTTGGTTGTGTTGTTGTGTGTGTGTTGTTGTGTGTGTGTGGTGGGTGGGTGGTGTTGTGTGTGGTGTTTGTTCGGAGTTTTTTTCGGTTGAATGCCTTTGCTTATTCCTTAGACGCTTCTTTGTCTGTTTGTCTCTCTGTGTCTGTCTTTGTTTGTGTGTGGTGGTGGGGGTGGTGGGGTGGTGTGGTAGCAAAGTAAAGGCTGTAAGTTTATCGTCTACATTCTATTCTGGTCTTGAATGCACCGCTCTTTGCTGTTCCCCTCTAGCTCTCTGACAGTCTGTTTTTTGTGTGTGTGTGGTGTTGTGGGTGGTGGTGTCAAAGTCAAAGTCAAAGTTAAAGTCAAACTTTTATTTTCAGATGGTACATTGAATGAGCAGTGCATTTGCTTTTTTTCATCAAGCCATCTATCTAAAGAAAAAAAGAGAACAAGATAATATATATGTAGACATAAGAATAGAAAAACCTAATCAATGATAAACCATACCAATCAAACCAGATAAAACAATAACATATGCATACATGGAATTAAAAACAAAACAAAAAACCATGAACAATATTAAACCATACAAATCAAATTTAAAAATCTTAAATATATCCACCATAATACAAACAAGCAACAAAGAAAAACCAAACCAGAGTGTGTGTGTGTGTGCGCACGTACGTGTGTGCGTGTGTGTCTTTGTGTGTGTGTGTGTGTGTGTGTGTGTGCGCGCGCGTGTGTGTGTGACTTAGCCTTGGGACGGCCAAAGCTGCAGAGGCCCCAGTGGGCAGAGCAATGCGCCCCCACTGCCCTGTGCATCAGGCCAGGCAATACAGAAGGCCCAGGGCTCGCTACACACGCATGTCACCACACACACACGTAGGTACACAGTGCGCTCGTGTGCGCGCACACACGCACGCACCCACGCGGCATACACACACATTATCCTCAAAATGAACGAAAGAAGAAAAAGAAAGAAAGAACGGAGAAAACGGGACAGCCTGGTGGTGAAGGCTTTGCCCATTGCTCTCGTGGTCTGCGCCCGGGTTCGAATCCCGTTTAAGGAGATTACCCCCACCCCACCCCTGGACTAGAACATCAGTGCCGACTCCACTCTCCCCGCCCCCCCCTCTACCCCCCCCCCCCCCCCCCCCCCCCCCCCCCCCTTCCTTCCCATCTCAAAGTCCTTCGGATGAGACTATAAACCGAGGTCCCGTGTGCGAACGCACGCAGAATACACTCGTTAAAGCCTGTTCCGCTTTTCGGAAGAATAGGCCATTGTATGCCGGTGGAAATAGATGACAAAATTGACAAAATCGCATACATACTGGGGGCTGGATGTAAATAAATGCGAGTGCTCATTCTTTTATCCTCTAAATGAAGAATACAATAGAACGATCCCCCCCCCCCCACACACACACACACACACGCACACGCACATACACACACGCGCGCGCGCACACACACACACATACAACACTAACACACACATACACACACACATACACACACACACATACACACACACAACACACACACACACACAACACACACACACACAACACACATACACACACACACATACACACACACACATACACACACACACACATAACACACAACACACATACACACACACACACACACGCACACACATACACACACACACACACATACACACACACACATAACACACACACACTCCACACACACATACACACACACACACATACATCACACACACATATACACACACACAC